>JASAND010014041.1:0-41300 GCA_030248195.1 Trissonchulus latispiculum
TGTACTTCGTTCAGTTACGTATTGCTAATTTTAAGCTTAAATTTAATTTCTTCCAGTTTTCAAGGCTCAGGCCCAGTATTTGGAGCTTTAACACATAAACACACGGTTTCCGCACCTCGTCAGTAAATTTTTGTTACATTGACTTAAAAATTTCGCTGAAATTGGATGTTTTCAAAAAGTTTCCGGTCTCGCTCCGAGACCGAGACGTTTGGGTGAACGAGACCGAGACCGAGACCGAGACTGGTCAAGTCTCGGCTTTTGGGCGAGACCGAGACCGAGACTCCCAACCCTGGCGGGGGGGCGGCCGCCCTCCCCGAAATAATGGCTTTGCCCCCCGGAAAAATTGGGCAAAAGAAAAATTTTACGCCCGCGCGGAGCGCGGGCGTTTGACTTTATTAGAAACATGCACAAATTGTACATTAATGCTTCAAATTAGCTCAACATTGATGCATTTTCTATACCATTAAAAAATTTTCGCGCCTCCGGCGCGAATTTTGTCTAACTTAGATTGTCAAAATTATTATTTTTCATTAAGCATGCTAGCAAATGTCTGTATAAATAGTTGCTTTGCCGTTTTGTTATATATCAGCGTTATTCCCAACATCATCAGCCTTGGCATAATTGGTTGATATGATCAGAATACGCAGTTCTTAATGGGAGCATCTTCATAGTTTTCAGACAAGACAGTTTAAATGTAGAAAATAGCAAATAATGGTACAAAATGTTGTTAGACAATTGATAAATCATTGTAAAGAATTAAAAGTTTCAATAGCGTTTAATGGCGAAATTTAAAAATTTTCTCAACTTCTGGGGGGCTCTGCCCCCCAGACCCCCCATTTGGGGTTTACGGTTTCGTTTTCAGTTGTAACAAGTCGAAAACATGAACCAAAGAAGACTTGAATGAATATGACAACTTGCAGTATTATATATACGCAGTATGCATGTAGTTATTACGCAAAAATAAAATTTTTCTTTCTCCCCCTCAAAAATCCTCGGTCAAAACCGCCCCCCCCTGAAATTTTTTTGTACCTACGCTACTGTATATATTTGTACCTTGGGCTCGCCCCCCCCCCACTTTCCCTCCTAGTGAGGGAAAGAAGCCCCCAATTTCAAAACAGTTAAAAAATGACAGCCACACTTCAAAACTCTAAAACTGTCAGCATAACGGTTGACCTATGTATACAAGAACAAAAAGTGATCCTTAGTCGCATGTAAAATACATATGAGTCTTCGTAGGCAGGTTGTATACAAGCAAAAACTAGCCTGTAAAATACATATGAGTTTCGTAGGGAGGTTGTAAATTAAGGAAAACAAGTTGCACCGCTTAACATATGAGCCTGTCCTACAACGAGGCTCATATTGGCGTATGTCATAATACGAATAATTTGCAGATATATATTTTACTTTTATATAAATACATACTGCATAAAGCTTTTCAATACAAATTATCCTTCACATAGCTTGTTGATCAGTCATTATAGTGTGCATATGCTCAATACGGTACGCCATGAGGCGCTCTGACTCACAGCAAAGTGGGAACGCATTCTGCGTATGTATAATGTGAAAGCGTTTCGAGAATGCATTAGAGATGTGCCATAGTGTTTCAGGAAACATCAGGTTGCATGTACAGTTCAGCTTGAGCAGTCGTAGTTCACTTCAATCCATTTCTTCTGGGCCACAACGTCTATTCATTTTTCCGTAATGTGGATGAAGCTGAGGTTCTTTAATGAGGCTTTAATGTAGAATTATGTGACGCCAATATGAGCCTCGTTGTAGGACAGGCTCATATGTTAAGCGTTTTGCAACTTGTTTTCCTTAATTTACAACCTCCCTACGGAACTCATATGTATTTTACAGGCTAGTTTTGCTTGTGTACAACCTGCCTACGAGACTCATATGTATTTTACATGCGACGAAGGAGCACTTTTTGTTCTTGTTTTCTATTATTTTATATATATATATATATATATATATATATATATATATATATATATATATATATATATATATATATATATATATATATGTATAGCCATGGGGGGAAAAATCCACATTTTCGGATTTTGGCTGTAACTTTCTTTTAAGCCTATTTGCACTTCTCTAAGTTGTACCGTTAGAGCGGTATAATGCAAAAAGTCGCGGGGGAAAAAACCCAATGGGGGGAAAAAAACCCCAAATGGGGGGAAATAAAACCACCCCTCACAGGTCTTAAAAATTGTTCTATCGCAATTCTGACACTTCCAGTGTGAAAATCAACACTAGTTTAGTTAGTATGAACCAAAAAACCCGATCTAAGTAGCTTTTTTGAGATCTCATGTGCCGTTGAAAATGCTGCATCAACTGGCCAGGTTTCATAAAGTTTAACACATAAACATAGGGCAATTTTTGAAAAATGCTAAAAATGATGTAATTTGATAAAACTTATTATTCTATCGTGTAGAGAATGGTTTTTACGTAGAATTGGCTGTTAAAATCCACAATTGCTGTTGTATTGGGTCCTCCAGCTGCGAAATGGCACTTTAAGGTTTTTAGCCCCTAGCTAACCAGGTAAGCAAATCTGTCCGAATCTGACCGCATAGGATGACGCAGCGTGCTCGATAGTACCGTGCTATAGTCTCTAATTGTTTCCGTGTTGAGTTGTTAAAAAATTTTTCAAAAAAATTTGGGTGGGTTTTCCCCCCCAAAGTGGGGTTTTTCCCCGCCACGTTTGGCAATGTGCCCGACTAACGGTACAACGGATCGGTCTAATTTTGGCTGTGTGCAAAGAGGAAGACTTGCCATCATTGCAGATATTTGCAAAACTTTTCTAGCCCAACCCAGTCAAAAGTTACATCGGTCCAAACTTTTGCCAAATTTTTGGAAGGTTGGACCAAAAAGCAGGAGTGAACCAAATGACTTGATCTTTGCATACATAGGTTAGAAAGAGTCGCGCTTCCTGCTGCTATGTTTTGGAGCTCATATCTCCAACCCATGACCCAGGACGCGGGTGGGTTTTTCCCCCCAAAAAAGGGGGTGGGTTTTTTTCACCCCATGGCTATATATATGCTCCTGAAGGTATATGTATAGATATCTTTCAACAGTAGCAAGCAAGCCAACAACAGCACTCCACAACCACTTTGAGCATGCAGTTCTATGACAAATGTTGCTCACCTCGCTCAGGGCTTTCATTTGGTACCAAATTTGACCACTTTTGAAAAATTTTATTTTTGACCGAAAATCGCCTAAATCCCCACCCCACCCCACCACAGCACTCCAAAGCCACTTTGAGCATGCAGTTCTATGACAAAAGTTGCTCAGCTCGCTTAGGGCTTTCATTTGGTACCAAATTTGACCACGTTTGGAAAATTTTAGTTTTAACCGAAAATCGCCTAAGTCCCCACCCCACCCCACCACAGCACTCCACAGCCACTTTGAGCAGGCAGTTCTATGACAAAAGTTGCTCAGCACGCTTAGGGCTTTCATTTGGTACCAAATTTGACCACTTTTGAAAAATTTCATTTTTGACCCCATGACCTCCCACCGACCTGACCCTCCAGGATGGCAAAGTGGAACCAGCACAGCAAGATGGGTGGGTCAGACGGCAAATCGGATGCCTGGAATGAGCAGGGAGCACCAGAAAGCCCCTATAGACAAAGTTTGGAGAGGCTAAGTAAAGCCTACTATGGACCTCCGGGAAGCGGTTACCGACCTGACCCCTCAGACGGTCAAGTGGAACCAGCCCAGCAACTTGGGTTACTCGGGCAGCAAAACTGATAGTGGGAATCGATTCTCCGAACCAAAAAACCTTTGTATGCAAAATTTGAGCCACCCACGTAGCAAAATAAGCGAAAAATTTAAGTTCAAAGTTCAACCCAAAATTCATCAACTTGGCACAGCCAGTACCGAAAAATTACGCACGGAGCCGGAAAATCATATAGCATTTGAACGACCCTGTTTATGTGTATGTTACGACAGATATGTGTACTGTTTAACCACATAGTCAGTATTACCCCATATATAGCCCAATCTGACTTATTAAGGCGCCTTTGAAGCATACTTTTTGGCCATTTTAGCGTTTTGGCCGACTTTGGCCCCCAGCCAAAAATTTTATCCGGCCCCGGGAGGCATAAAAACGAGCTTATTTTCTTATTTTTGATTTGTACTACAAGAATATATATGGGTTTCATAGGCAAAAATTTAGTAATCTGTAATTTAGTAAAAATCTGTAGTTATTCAAGCTACAAAACCCCCTTATGAGACATCAAAAGCGAGAAACCGGAAAAAACATCACTTTCGTTTCACAAGCGATTTTTGGGACAACTTTTTAACGGAAAGTGGTACGGGGATGAAACTTGGCAAATATACTAAACTCGACACGTACAATTTTTTGCGCACATTATCTGCGCAGGAATCTGCACAGCCTTGTTTTACACGACCAAATTCTACCATTTTCACTCATATTATATATACCGCGACCCCTATGATAATATATACAAAACAACAAATAGAACAGTTTGTCAGGTTCAATTCGCGCTTGCAGCAAGTGTCGGTTCAGATCCTCCCTGAAAAAACCAATATATATAACTGACCTACACATTTATGTACTTACTTTCACGAGATGAGTAATACGTTTCGGATCACTTTCGTTCTTATGACTTTGAAATTCCGAACGAATACGATGACGAAAAAACTCAGAATCACTGTACACAAGGTTTCGAGAATATCGCATAAGCTGTCGATATAAGCTTAAAACCAATGCTTTCATGAAGTGGCCTGATTGATAACAGCTAAAAACGCAGCATATGTATATATTAGGGATGCACCGGGGCCTGGCCCCGGTACCAACCGGGGCCAAAAATTAGCAAAATTTTGTGAATTTTTGACATTTTTTGACCAAAATTTTGAATTTTCGAAAGTCAAAAAGTGTTACAAATCGTTTGTTTTCTCGCCGTTATGAATGAAAACAACGAAAGTAACGCTTGTATATCAAAAATTATTGCAAAATTTAAATTTTTTAGAAAATTCTTGAAAATTTTCGATTTGGACCTCCAATTTCCAGGCCCCGTCCCCGGCACCGGTAGTGGCGGCCCCGGTGCATCTCTAATATATATATATATATATATATATACAAGCAATAAAAATGCTCCTCCGGAGCATGAAAAAGTAATATGGGTAGTTGTGAGGTTGTAAAATCAAGAGAGGACTAGTCTTAAAAATGCTTAATATGGGGCTAGGTTCAAAAAAAGAAGAGGACTAGGTTGTGGGCGAATTAATATGGGCACAGCTTCGCCGAGCAACCCATATTCGCGGACTGAAAAAGTTATATTTTTATACGTACCAGTGTTCAGATTTTGTTACGACACGTAAAAAATATACGACTATGATAAACTAGTTTTAGTGGAAGCAAACATTTCTTTCGATAAACTCTTAATATTTATCTACTGAGCGTTTTAACCATTTATAAGAAAAGTATATATTTCAACAATAAGTTCAGGATCAGGACACTCTCCGACGATCTTCTATTTCTATTCAACCGTTAGCGTTACAATCATAGCTCTTTCTAGTTGCTTGTCGTAGTCCAGCACAACCAAATTATATACTATATAGTTTACGTATATGTAACTGCTGGAATTGTAATTATTGACTGACATTAATTGCTTTGTATATGGCAATCGCTATGGCGAAGCGTGAAAGCAACCCGCTAATATGGGTTGCTCGGCGAAGCTGTGCCCATATTAATTCGCCCACAACCTAGTCCTCTTCTTTTTTTGAACCTAGCCCCATATTAAGCATTTTTAAGACTAGTCCTCTCTTGATTTTACAACCTCACAACTACTCCCCCCCATCACTGGGAGGTCATGGGGTCAAAAATGAAAGTTTTCAAAAGTGGTCGAATTTTGTACCAAATGAAAGCTGTAAGCGAGCTGAGCAATTTTGTCATAGAACTGCATGCTCAAAGTGGCTGTAGAGTGGGTCAAAAATAAAATTTTTCAAAAGTGGTCAAATTTGGTACCAAATGAAAGTCGTAAGTGAGCTGAGCAATTTTTGTCATAGAACTGCATGCTCAATGTGGCTGTGGAGTGCTGTGGTTTGGTGGGTTGGGGACTTAGGTGATGTTGGGCCAAAAATAAAATTTTTCAAGTGGTCAAATTTGGTACCAAATGAAAGTCGTAAGCGAGCTGAGCAACTTTTGTCATAGAACTGCATGCTCAAAGTGGCTGTAGAGTGCTGTGGTGGGGTGGGGTGGGGACTTATGCGATTTTCGGTCAAAAATGAAATTTTTCAAAAGTGGTCAAGTTTGGTACCAAATGAAAGCCCTAAGCGAGCTGAGCTTTTATCATAGAACTGCATGCTCAAAGTGGCTGTAGAGTGCTGTGGTGGGGTGGTGGGGTGGGCACATAGGCGATTTGGGTCAAAAATGAAATTTTTCAAAAGTGGTTAAATTTGGTATCAAATAAAAGCCCTAAGCGAGCTGAGCAACTTTTGTCATAGAACTGCATGCTCAAAGTGGCTGTAAAGTGCTGTGGTGGGGTGGGGTGGGGACGTTGGCGATTTTGGATCAAAACTAAAATCTTCCAAACGTGGTCAAATTTGGTATCAAATGAAAGCCCTAAGCGAGCTGAGCAACTTTTGTCATAGAACTGCATGCTCAAAGTGGCTGTGGAGTGCTGTGGTGGGGTGGGGTGGGGACTTTGGCGATTTTGGATCAAAACTAAAATCTTCCAAACGTGGTCAAATTTGGTATCAAATGAAAGCCCTAAGCGAGCTGAGCAACTTTTGTCATAGAACTGCATGCTCAAAGTGGCTGTGGAGTGCTCTGGTGGGGTGGGGTGGGGACTTAGGTGATTTTCGGTCAAAAATGAAATTTTTCAAAAGTGGTCAAATTTGGTACCAAATGAAAGCCCTAAGCGAGCGGAGCAACTTTTGTCATAGAACTGCATGCTCAGAGTGGCTGTAGAGTGCTGTGGTTGGCTTGCTTGCTACTGTTGAAAGATATCTATATATACATGATATATATCTTCAGGAGCATACACATCAGTGATGGAACCGGGTCACTTAGGCTTGACCCGGTGACCCGGTTTTCCAGAAAATGCCAAAATCTGCAAAAAAATTTGATTTTGCCCAAGAACGCTAAATTTTTGGCTTCCGTGTTCAGTCTCCACCTCGAAAAGAATAACTATGACATACATATATTTGCTCTAGGTTTTTAAAATGCATTTGATGGTAGCTCTAGCATTTTCTAAATTTATGCAGATTTTAATTGCAAAACCCATAATTCTGCGAAATTTTGCAGGGTCTAATACGAGTACTTGTCCAAATACACGGAGTACTTTATAAATTTGGTTTTCATTATGTATTGCGTTAAATTAAATTAAATTGTTCACATATATACCTTCAACGTTTACGTTGGTTGCGAAAATAATCTGCAAACCATATTTTTCTGAATAGAGTTATGTTTATAATTAATCATAAAACTTATAAAGCTAAAGCTAAAGCTAAAGCTAGACAATAATTTGCCAGAGGCAGACAGATTCAAATAACATCAATCTGCGAAAATGCTCAAGACTATTTAGAAAAAAGCCAATTAATATTGGACATTGAACAAAAATCTAAGCTAAAACTTTAGCTTGGTAAGCCAAGAATTTCTAAAATTTGGGGTAAATTCAGAAAACCGGGTCACGACCGGGTCGAAGCTCTTGACCCGGTGACCCGGTCCAAAAAGTGACCCGAACTGACCCGGTGACCCGGTGACTCGGTGACTCGGTTCCATCTCTGATACACATATAAAATAATAGAAAACAAGAACAAAAAGTGCTCCTTCGTCGCATGTAAAATGCATATGAGTGTTCGTAGGCAGGTTGTACATATTATTGCGTACGTATTATGACATACGCCAATATGAGCCTTGTTGTAGGACAGGCTCATATGTTAAGCGGTTGCAACTTGTTTTCCTTAATTTACAACATCCCTACGGAACTGTATTTTACAGGCTAGTTTTTGCTTATGTACAACCTGCCTACGATGACTCATATGTATTTTACATGCGACGAAGGAGCACTTTGTGTTCTTGTAGCAGCTGGCAAACGTTCAGAAATTGGGAAAAAGCACTCTGACCGGAAATCTCGACTTTTTGAATCGGGATTGCGCGGAGGGTGTTAAAATGCTAAAAGAACTTATTTCGGAAAGTTTCATCTAATTTCATCTTGGCTTACGCCGACAAATAACAATGTACCCAAACGGAATCACCACCTTAAATATACATTTCTATTAATGTTTTAATTATTTCAGGTAGGCGAAGCGAAGCGGCTATTGTTGGATCGCAAAGCTTCAGCAGATTATGCAGGTGCCCAGTTTCGACGTATTCGTGACCGTATTCGGAAACAGGGTGGTAAGTTTAAACACGCGGCACTGTTGCTTTGTCTACATGTATACGTACAGGCATTGTGAAGGGGTTTCTTCCACCGTGAGAGTATCCAACGTCAAACTGCAAGAGGGAGGGAAAAACCACGAACCGTCATTTATCCATCAGTCGAATATTGTAATCGTGCGTTAAATAATGGAGTAAATTATTTTTGTTCAGCTTGTTGCCGTTAAATTTAGGTTTTAAAAGTTTGGTAATTTTTACAGCAGCAGCTAGTTTTTAAAGCAGTAAGTAGCAGCAACCATCCTGGCCTATCTTTACAGCACCCAGCTACAACAGCAAACTATTTTGTATCATGAAATACGTAACGATTGGAACATTGCAATGATGTTTTTACGTTGACTTGCCTTCAGCAAGTGGTTTGTGTCAGAAACAGCAGTCATTGATTCGAAATTAAGTTGAGCTATATTTTTTCAATAGTATATAATAACTAAGAGTCTGACAAGCGCCGCGCACTTAGTTATTAGGCTTGCGACATGATCTGCACGATAACGGCTTATCCCCCACAAATTAGACCCATCTTTCAAAGAAATTTGCACGCTATTCGGGTATTTCCAGCTAATTTTGGAAGTCTGTAATTTATTCATTTCTTGGAGTTTAACGATAATGTTTATATTATTTTAAAGCTTAGAATGTACCACTTACAACAAAATAATGTACGGCTCTCTCGATTCTACGGTTCGACTTAGACATGCGATAACACAAACAATGTTTGAAGTTTATTGTCTAAATTTCTCTCGAACAAAAAGACCAAACGCAAAACTCTGACAAATAGCCCTCGGTAATTATCTCCAAACTGTGTGTGCGAAGCAGCTTTCCAATTACTTGCATGAGTTCAGAGAAATTCGTGTTCGAAGCAATCTGGCTATTTTCAATTTTTAACATTTTTGACTGTTCTAAAATGTTTGGTGGGATATGCCATGCTATTGTAGCAAATGTGAACTAATTTCAATGACAACAGTCCATTTAAAGCCAAAAAACGCGAACCCGGACCAGCACCTCAAGCCTAAACCTTGACCAGAATGTGATGTCGATTATTTTCTAAATGGAGGCTTCCTGTCCCCACTTCCCCTGTACAGGCCTTAAAACTTTTTGTTGCGAGGATTGAGCAACGCAGAATTTTTCTCCTCCGAAGTTTGTTCAGATACGCCTGAGTGAAACAGCATAGGTGTCTCCTAAGTCCTAACGTATTTGACCTAACTATAGTTTAAACGCTATCTTGATTTGTCATTTCAGACATGAGGTTGGAAAGTGATGAACTGTGTGCCTATTCCAAGAACGATCAGGGCCATCTAAACGTCTCGTTTGCCCTTGACTTTATGAATGCTTCTGTTGTTCTGAAGGAGATTCTTGATACGGTTGAAGACGATATGAGCGGCATTAGCTCTAGCTAGCTAATAACAAACGGATTTATATAATTTGTGCTGGCATTGATGCTGTGAACTCGTTCGGGATCCTTTATTTGGGAATTTTTATTATTTTCTATGAAATACCAATCGATATTTTGAGCAGCTACCTGATTGCTCAGATGTATCTCTCACTGCCACTTTGTGTTGTGACCTATCGTTTTTAGCTTAATAAAAGAATTAATGTAAGCTGCAGTTTTTTCAATTTTGAGTCAAAGCACGAATTGCGTTATCCCAATCTATGTCCATGCTTACTTGAATCGTAACTACAACTACGTTTATATTGCCTTGTTTTTACGGTTTTATCACAGCAGCTTTATCGAAGGTGATCCTGCGTGAAGTTTTGTAAACTGCATTTTTGTAATTTTTTAGCTATGATAATTAATACCTGTTTTGAATTCTGTAGAAAGAAGTGTACACATACCGTTGCTTTTATGGCGTATGTCCTGTCTATGTCTGTTTAGTGCGTCGTCCACATTCGAAATCTAGCCTATAAACGGAGCTCGTTTTCTTAAACGGGGGAAATAAATTAAGCCCAAGGCTTTATTTAGTCGTTCTTCTACCTTTTGTATTCTGATGCAAACTTAGCGTCGTTTACATAACTGTCTTGGTTGCTCTGTAAGTCTATGTATTTTTCAGCCCGTTAATTTCCTTTTGTCATGTCATTTAGTGTCAGAGAAGGGCCAACCAAATTAGGCCACTGTTGTATCGCTCGCGGTCGATGATTTGTCCTATTAAGAGTACATGTAATTTTTCAGTTTTGTGATCTGAAGCATCGATAGCAACTTCAGCAGTGTTTCTTGTAGTTCATATGGAAATCAGCTGAAGACCAAATTACTGAGACCTGATCAATTTTATTAGTTTGATAGCTTTGCACACCAACTCCTAGATTAATTTTGCATGACAAAATATAACAAGAAGAGCATTTTTTGAAGTACACTTGGTATGATTATGATGTATATATAGCCCTTGGCCGGCTATGGCAGGCTAATGTTTCTACGTCGGCGGGCATGGAAGCTGTTCTCCTACACTAATGATCTGATGTGCTCTTATGTTTCGTATTTTGCTCATAAAAAGGATTTGTTGTGATACAGGGTTTTTTTGGTTTTCGGATTTGCGTCAACCTTGCGTCCAGCTAATTTTAAGTTGCGTCCCGTTAAGAAATTTTGCGTCCAGGTAAAATTATTGTTTTAGCGTGTTTTATATGCAAAAATTGTATTCTTTATAAAAATGCCGATTATTTCTTTAGTGAAACATAATTTAATCGTATGAAAAAGTACTTAGAACGGTGATGCTACTGAACAGTAATGCACGATTACAAAATCTGTGAAATATGCCCTATACACACGACGGGGAGTCTGGGGGGTGGAGCCCCCCAGAAGTTGAGAAAATTTTTTGCGATTACGGAAAAATCCGTAATGCAAATGTTCAAAACGATTAAGAATTAGTTAAATAGCTATAAAATTAATATCATTCAGAACAAAGGCAGTAATCTGGTTTTGAAAACTCTGAGAACTAATGAATTCCAGAAACATTATGACAAACAAGCAGCGGGGGGTCTGGGGGGCGGAGCCCCCCAGAAGTTGGAGAATTTTTTTGAAATTACGGATAAATCCGTAATGAAAATGATTAAAAGGATTAATTTGTCATCAGATACATTTAGCTAAAATACCTAATGCATTTTTTGTGTAACTTACATTTGTAAATTATAGAATTTTGAGTTGTTTTCGTTTTGAGAAGTCAGTATCAATAAACAAAGAGCGTGCATGCGATGCGTAGTGCAGTATTAATCAAAGGCAAAAACAGTGAAATATTAACGTTGGTTACGAATACGATTGATTAACCCTTTAATGCCTGAATTTCTTCAGGACAAACGTTTTTCGATGACTGCGCTAGAATGCTTTAAATGAACCAAACCAAAAATTGGATACTCTACAAATTTGGTTGACTTTTGGTAATTAAGGGATTAATAACCCCAGAAGCTGGAAATGTTTTGAAAATCCAGTCAAGAACAAAATTTAGACTTTAAAAACTGTGCTAATGCAATTGTATGAACCTCATTACATTAAAGTATCCCAAAAATTTGGATATTCGGCTACGGCTACAAATTTTATTAACAATGGGCTTTGACCTGTTATGTATCGATTCAGGTAGATAACTCAACTAATAACTCAACAAGTACTGACACATTACAAAGCGTTGGCATTCGATGACATAGTGGAATAACACCAGGGGGTCTGGGGGGCGGGGCCCCCCAGAAACTGAGAAAATTTTTGGAAAATATGGAAAAATTGGTACTGGAAACATTTAAAGTTTTCACTTTTACAAAAGTGAATTTTCTCCCGAAATAATGTTGCGTCTAGCTTGCGTCCCGTTAAAATTTCGTTGCGTCAAGATAAGAAACTTTGCGTCCAGACGCACTTCTGGACGAAAAAAAACCCTGGTTGTGAAGCATACATTAACAAGGATTCCAATTCCGGAGGGGTCCTGTACCTGTTTTAGCGCAAATTTTACCTGCCCTTGTACCTTATCTCAAATTTGGGGGGAGGGTTCCAGCAGAAAATTTACTAGAAAAAGCGCAATTTTTGCAAATTTTGAGCGAACTTATTGCTAAATTAGCTATCTTACAGCCATTGTAGAGCAAAATAAGCAGTTTTTAACGATTTTTTTTGAAATTTTTCAAAAATTTAGCAAATTTTAGCTATTTTGGGCTAAAATTTCCATTAATTTTTAGTCTGACCTGCGTTTCCTAGCACTGTCCCTTGTACCTTGGGTCTGATTTTGCAAGCCCTTGTACCGAACCTCCAATTTTTGAGGGGTCCCATACCCCCCCCCTTGTTAAAGTGTGTTGTGAAGCAAATCGTTGGCATAGCAAAGAACGTGGACAAAGTGTCTCAGTGTTAAGATTTTTTGCGTATGCTAACTTTATGGAGCCTACGTTGTTGAGCTACTTTTTAAAAACGGACGGCGGTAACTGATTATATAAAAGGCGTAATTTTTGTTACGTTTTTAATAAACTTATACCATTTGTGATGCTCTTAAAATTTGTTTCATGTCGTACATATTATTTACATTGCACAAGCTGAAAGCTTAGAATTTTAATACATAGAACAAGAGTACACAATACGCAGGGCATTTTTAGAGATTTTTCCCTGCGGCGGCCCGGGCGGGGGGGGGGCAGATATTTTCGGTGGGACTCTTTTTGCAAAAATAAGCTAAAAATTGGTATTTTTGGAATTTTTAATGTAGAAACGAAAAAACTTCTCAAAAATGCCTGGATTTTTACGACCTTCGAAAGATGCGAAGCCGGAAATTTTTTGAAAATTTGCCTATTTTTGGCAAAAACTTGGGGGGGGGAGCCAAAAATACCCTGATGGGGCGATTTCGAGGGCAGAAGTAATTTTTGGGGGAAAGTCAATTCCGCCTCCCCGTAACGAATACCCTGATGAGAGGCCAGCAGGCATGCTCTATGTATTGTTATAAGCGTGATTCGTTATCTGCACGCTAACGGCTGACCGCTCCTCACCGCAATTCCCGCAGTTGCTACCCAGTCGAATCGGGGATACGCTCATTTGCTCTAGTTTGTGTTTTAAAGCCCAGAGCACAAGCATAGCTGACGAATTTGATTCACCTCGGTGTGCCAAATTAGCGGAGGCAGGTCACCTGTTAGCGTACCGTGCAGAGGATGTGTCACGCCTATAATAATAATAATAATAATACATAAAGTATGTCTGCTGTCGTACTCTCATGCATTGGTTAGATAGAACCAAGATTAGATTGTTTCCAATTATTGCAAAAGAATATAATTGAATGCCTGGCCAGCAACAGGAAAAGTTCAAAAATTAATCCTAATTAATGTTGTGGTTCTTCCATGCAGTGTTGTAAGCGGGCCGGGCGGCGGTAACAGCTGGTATTAGAAATTGGGCCTACCCGCCGGCCCGCTTGGTTGAGGTGGGGCCCCTTCCTTAAGAACCGGTTGGAACCGAAGCCGACACCGAACTGGAAGGATTTTTAGAACCGGAACCGGTAGGATTTGGAACCGGCCGATTCCACACTTAAGAATCGGACTTGAACTATTTTTTTGCAAAAGTTTAAAATTTGCAATATCTGGATTTTGTAGTTGCTATTCACTGAGTTGCCAGTAGACTTGTCCTCGAGTCCCTAAAAAGGGGGCTGGGCCCCGGCCCCCCGAATTTTGGGGGCTGGGCCACTAGTTTGGGGGCCCGGCCCCCAACCGGCCCCCGGGGCCGTCCGAATGGACGGCCCCCCAAACGGCCCCCGGCACTACGAAAGTGTGCTTTCTTAGGAAGAACCATTGCAGACATTGTTTTTATTTCCTATCCTAACAAAACGTCAAATTATAAAAAATGAAGCAGTGCAAACAAGCAAGTCGGTTAATATTCTTGCTATTGCAGACAGGTTAAACAAAAATTCAATGCGATCGCAAAACGGAACCAAATAGTTAACCTACCCTGTAGTTGGCTAAAGGCTGACTAAGATGAAGCAGCTTTCGCAACTAAACAATGTTTCTTTTATATGTGGTCGTCCTTTACTCGACTCAGATATTTAAGAGATGATGCCACGACAGCAAGCTTAGTAGGCTGTAGACTTCAGCCATTCAAGACCATACTTTTAGAGAAATGTTGCGGAAACATTGAGAAAACTAGGTTAAAGAAATGAAAGTTGTACATCACCAGGCACCCGAAAAATCTGGGAACCTGGCGGGGTTCGAACCCGCGTCTTCTGCTTAACGCGCAGACGCTCTAACCAACTGAGCCACAGCTGCTTCAATAGAAAGAGCGGAAGACCGAATACGAACCCAATGTGTACAACTTTTCAGCGCACATATGCATTGCACACTGCAAGTGGAGCGAGATAAGTCTCAAGCCTCCCACTGCAATATACAAGAACCCAAGTTAAAGAAATGAAAGTAGTACACCACCTAAGTGTTATTGTGCGTTGGAGTAAAACGCAAGAAGGCGTGCAGTCACATCATGTATGCGTACTGGAGGAAATAACAGCCAGGTATGCATTAAGTGCATGTTTTAGGTGGAGTATTACAAATTGTTTATACAGAAATGTCAAGATTAGAATGGTTTGGGGGCCGGGGGCCGTTCCGGGGGCCGCCGTTGCGGACGGCCCCCGGGGCCGCTGTGGGGGCCGGCCCCCGGGGCCGCTGTGGGGGCCGGCCCCCAAAATCGGGGGCTGGGCCACGGGCTGGCCCCCAATTTTGGGAAGGGGGCTGGGCCGTTTAGGGGCCCCGGGGGCCGGCCCGAAGTCCAGCCCCCGAACAACTCTAGTTGCCAGTCACAGACGTCATGTTTCATCTCTCATAGAAGCTGAGGGTTGGTACAGGTAAAATATAGCAAGCAAGCTCAGGCGGCAAAGCAATTCTACCAGGGGATAGCGGAGATTATGCAGATTAAATTAACATACAGTCGGTTCCGTCTCAGGGCCGTTTCGCGAATGGGTAGAGTAGAGTAGAGTAGAGTAGAGTTAAAATTAACTCTTTTAACCCTTTTCATGAATGCGCAGGGTTAAATTTAACTCTGCCTGTTTTTAACTCTTTTAACTCTGCAGGGTTAAAAATCAAAAGAGTTAAAGGAGTTAAAACTGGCAGAGTTAAAAATAACTCTGTGCATTAGCGAAAAGAGTTAAAAGAGTTAAAACTGGGAGAGTTAAAATTAACTCTCTGCATACGTGAAAAGAGTTAAAAGGATTATAATTTTTGCGTACGCAATGTCCAACTTTTCACCATTTGAGAATTTTAAACAACTTCCCAACATTTGGAAAATTTTAAATAAAATAAGACAAGAGATTTACTAATTTCATTAATAAACATTTATTACATCTTCAATGCAGCGTCATCCTGTGTCAGGGCGATCCGGGCGTATCCCTGTGTGTAACTTGCAGTTTTCAACCGATTTTGCTGAAACTTAGCATGGATCCATTTCAACAAATTATTGACCAATCTACAGCAAAGTTTTAAAGTTTAAGCTTTTAAGGGGTTAACGACATGAGTAAAACTGCAATTGAAGGGGAGCCAAACAAAGATTTTTACGATTTTCATGAAAGGTTGTATATTTTCAGAGTTCGCTGAAAAGTAATCTAAAGACAGCTTTTCGGTCTAGGTTTTCGTTGTTTCTTTTGCCAGTATTAATTTAGCCTACAATAAAGTGTTAATGAATAGTTGAGCCGAAAAACAGGCATCATGTTCGTTTGCTGAGGCCACGACAGAGCCCAAAAAACCCTTGTTCATATTTTCAGCAGAATCGGATTCTCTTGCTTTTCCTAAAAACTTGAACAATTTTGGTCAATTTCCACTAAACTTTTATACTAAGGAACGTCGTCCAAATTAAAACGGGAATATTAACGGGATCCCGTTGAAAAATCCCCGCTGTAGACGGGGTTTCTGACGGGGTTGTTTTTTACGATGCCTAAAATTTTTCCTGGAAGTTAGTATAAAGGTTTTTCAGCTAAGCCACGTTTTTCTAGTGACTGATAGACTGTAATGTGTGCAAGTAAGCATACGTAGGTAGCTTACAAACTAAGCTTTAGGTCAAAGCTCTTACAGCAGCACACGTTTTTGTGAAAATAATAAAAACACAAAACCCCGTCAGACAACGGGGTTAAAACCAGGTTTCAACGGGTTATTTTAACAAATTTTCCCGCGGGGTTTTAGACGGGATCCCGTTTCTAATTTGGACGACGTTCCTAAAACAGCTAGGCGCAGCAAAATTAAATAGAAAAATGTTGGCTTATTAAAATTCAGTAGAGATTTCAAATTTGAATTGAAATGGTTGCCCTTAGAATCACAGTTGGGTGGGATAACAATTGAAACTGTACTGTAATTCTGATGAACATAACCACTTGCAGCTAAGTTCGCGTAACATTTGTCTAGATGTCCTTTCAAAAAGTGAAAAAGTCAAATTTTTTAAAGTTATATACAGTAATTTTCATGGCAAAATTAAAGCTTTAATTAATCCACCGTTTGAAAAAAAATTGTGCTTTCGGTTAGTTGTAGTGTCCCGTTGATTCAACTTTTCATGTTGTAAGCTCTCATACATACTTCAAATTTGCATTTATAGGTGGTATTAAATAACTTACAAAAAATAATTTAGAGCCTATTTATAATGATAATTAATTATTATACTTTAATTAATTTTATTTAATTATTATTTCTAAAAATGCAGCATGTTTAAAACATTTTGTTCGATCTATTTTGTATTAAGTAGCCTATTAGCCTACTTTAGCGTAAATAATTCAGCAGAATGTTGGTCAATGCTTAAGTAATTTTGAAGCATTATGAACCGTCCAATGAAATTATATGTTGCACTCATTGGCTCGATTATCTTGTCATTTTTAAAGCCTTTTAAATTTAACTCTGCCTGTTTTTAACTCTTTTAACTCTGCAGGGTTAAAAATCAAAGAGTTAAAGGAGTTAAAACTGGCAGAGTTAAAAATAACTCTGTGCATTCGCGAAAAGAGTTAAAAGAGTTAAAACTGGGAGAGTTAAAATTAACTCTCTGCATACGTGAAAAGAGTTAAAAGGATTATAATTTTTGCGTACGCAATGTCCAACTTTTCAATATTTGAGAATTTTAAACAACTTCCCAACGTTTGGAAAATTTTAAATAAAATAAGACAAGAGATTTACTAATTTCATTAATAAACATTTATTACATCTTCAATGCAGCGTCATCCTGTGTTACGGCGATCCGGGCGTATCCCTGTGTGTAACTTGCAGTTTTTAACCGATTTTGCTGAAACTTAGCATCAGGGTTGGGCGAGACCGAGATTTCACCGAGACCGAGACCGAGAACGAGACCGAGACCAAGGTACCGAGACCGAGACCGAGACTGGCCAAGTCTCGGCTTTTGGGCGAGACCGAGACCGAGACTAGCAATTTTAAGCTTAAACTTAGTTTTTTCTAGTTTTTCAGGCTTAGAACCAGTATTAGGTACTTTAACACATAAACATACGGCTCCCGCGACTCGTCAGTGAATTTTCGTTACATTCATCCATTATTTTCGCTGGAATTTGTTGTTTTCAAAAAATTTCCGGTCTCGGTCCGAGACCGAGACTTTTGGGTGAGCGAGACCGAGACCGACACCGAGACTGGTCAAGTCTCGGCTTTTGGGCGAGACCGAGACCGAGACTCCCAACCCTGCTTAGCATGGGTCCATTTCAACAAATTATTGACCAATCTGCAGCAAAGATTTAAAGTTTAAGCTTTTAAGGGGTTAACGACATGAGTAAAACTGTAATTGAAGGGGAACCAGCCAAAGATTTTTACGATTTTCATGAAAGGTTGTATATTTTCAGAGTTCGCTGAAAAGTAATCTAAAGACAGTGTTTCAGTCTAGGTTTTCGTTGTTTCTTTTGCCAGCTTGCAATTTAGCCTACAATAAAGTGTTAATGAATAGTTGAGCCGAAAAACAGGCATCATGTTCGTTTGCTGAGGCCACGACAGAGCCCAAAAAACCCTTGTTCATATTTTCAGCAGAATCGGATTCTCTTGCTTTTCCTAAAAACTTGAACAATTTTGGTCAATTTCCACTAAACTTTTATACTAAAACAGCTAGGCGCAGCAAAATTAAATAGAAAAATGTTGGCTTATTAAAATTCAGTAGAGATTTCAAATTTGAATTGAAATGGTTGCCCTTAGAATCACAGTTGGGTGGGATAACAATTGAAACTGTACTGTAATTCTGATGAACATAACCACTTGCAGCTAAGTTCGCGTAACATTTGTCTAGATGTCCTTTCAAAAAGTGAAAAAGTCAAATTTTTTAAAGTTATATACAGTAATTTTCATGGCAAAATTAAAGCTTTAATTAATCCACCGTTTGAAAAAAATTGTGCTTTCGGTTAGTTGTAGTGTCCCGTTGATTCAACTTTTCATGTTGTAAGCTCTCATACATACTTCAAATTTGCATTTATAGGTGGTATTAAATAACTTACAAAAAATAATTTAGAGCCTATTTATAATGATAATTAATTATTATACTTTAATTAATTTTATTTAATTATTATTTCTAAAAATGCAGCATGTTTAAAACATTTTGTTCGATCTATTTTGTATTAAGTAGCCTATTAGCCTATTTTAGCGTAAATAATTCAGCAGAATGTTGGTCAATGCTTAAGTAATTTTGAAGCATTATGAACCGTCCAATGAAATTATATGTTGCACTCATTGGCTCGATTATCTTGTCATTTTTAAAGCCTTATTACGCGCGCAAAATGTGGCAATAACAATGTAAAGGATAGAAGATTTTAACTCGTTTAACCCCCGTGTTGAGACGGTGGTTAAAATTCAATGTAAAATCTCGTGAGCGAGTTAAAAGAGTTAAATTTAACCCATTCATGAAAAGGGTAGAGTTAAATTTAACTCTGCAGGTTTTTAACTCCACGAGTCATTCACGAAAAGAGTAGAGTTAAAAGAGTTAATTTTTAACTCGTTTAACCCATTCGCGAAAAGGATCGAGTTAAATTTAACTCGTTTAATCCATTCGCGAAAAGGCCCTCAGAACCAGAACAAGTAGGCCCCAAAAGGGGCAGCATTCCTTTGTAGACCTTTTCTTTATTCAATTGCGAAATTGGATTCGTTGGAGTCGTTTTGTCCTCGTAGCGTTGGAAACGCTAGGTTTAGTTTAAAACTTCAGTTCACTTTCCTCACCAGGGACAGCAGGCCTATGCTTGCTATGTCAGGCTGAACTGGTGATGTCCAGCGCAAGCTAGTACCTAATCTGATTCCCTAATGCACATATGTGTAGCTCCCAAGCTACACTGGTGCTCAGAAATCTGCAACCGTTAAGATTGCTGACAGCCGAAGACTGCGCGACGGCTCTCAGTTCTGCTGCTTAAATAGGTTCTAAAATCTAATTTGCATAATCCGAATGCAAAAAAATCTGACCTAAGCTAGCCCTGTGTTGAAGATAGGGCTTCTGAATGGAGAAATGACTCACAATGCACTAAACATAGAAGTTTCCGTTTTATACATTCCTGCTCCAGCAGGAATAAAAACCAAATTTTAGGAGTAGTGGAAAAGTTTGAAACTTGCGATTGCTTATTTTCTTATTTTTTAAGCTAAATTCTTTGGATTCTGAGTCAAAAGTCAATCAAAGTTCAAGTATTAAGACGAACCGTCTGTAGAATTAATCAGTTAGCTATATTTTGCGCAGTCATGCAGCTGGATATATTTCCCCGTTAAATTAACTTATGCGACGAGTATGTTCCTATATTTTCGAAATGGCATTAATTCAGCTTTTTATGTTAACTGCATTTAAAGTGTTTGGAAACTATTTACCCGGAAGAAATAAGAAACCTGCCAACGAAATAAAAAAACTTCATCGATATTTATTTAACGAAACAGTTTGCTCTACAACAGTAAAGCTAAAAGTAAATTTTTATGTATGCTGTGCATATTAGCACGAGTACATAATCGGCCGTTTGCACCAAATGTGGTTAACCATTTGCTAAATGCTAACCATTTGGTTATTCGCTAACCAAATGGTTAACTAACCATTTGCTAACCATGACCATTTGCTTAGCAGCAACTTCCTTGCACCAAATGTGGTTAGCAAATGGTTAGTCAACCATATGGTTAGCAAATGGTTAGCAGGAGCTAGAGGCGGGGCTTCTCTGAACCAATCAGACTACGCCGCTGCACTTGTTTATCCAATAAATTATATTGAAATTTTAAAAGGCTTCACTCACGATTAAAAACATTTCAGTGTCGTGTTCTATAATTCCGATCTTGTGCCTTCTGTCTATACGAAAACTAGCTTTTATAATTACTAATAAAGCAGGTTCAAAACATTCGTGAGACAAAACTTCACTATGCTATTGTAAACAAGTTACCCCTAAAAGGGGTGATATTTCGCTCCAGACAAGTACGACTTAAAGCAGCTACATATAAGTTAGCTGGTTCTATGACTAGAGTTGTCCTGAAATAAAAATTGGAAGACCGGACCACCCCCCAAGCCAGAAAAATTTCCCCTATGAACATTATAGCGTTTTTGTTGTACAGTTTTAGCGCTTCCTTCCAACCTTGCATTATTTTCGTATCCCTGTGAAAATGAGTGACTCCAATATTTTATTCAACACTATCGAAGTTTAACCAATTTTCCAGTGGTACACAACCAACCACCTTAGACTAAAAAGGTATTGTAGGATTCAGCATAGACAAGAGAAGGATCGGACTTTGCAATGTATCAAAACATCTGGTTTTGCTACATGACACGACCTTTTCTACTAATGAATTTATAAACTGTTTTCTATAAAGGGATTGGCAAACCAAACGTTGTAAAGCAGGGCCAGCGATTGCCAAACTTAGTAAACTATGTATCTGGTTGAAAATCTCTGGTTGTAGTAGATACCATGGGCGGTTTACATTTAAACACTCTCCTTAAAACACTCCAGTAGAAACTACTGGAATCACTTTTGTGGATAAAAAACAAGATAAATAAAAGCTACAAGACTAATTTTGACACGAATCAATAGTATTGTAGTTTTCACCAGAGCCTTTAATATTATGGTTTGTTAACAATTTTCTATTAGTCATCCAACAATCAAGCCAACATATCCAAGAAACTGTGTATGGCAGATGAATACTTGGTCAATGGTTCAATAAGCAGGTGTTTTGCTTGGAGGTCGCGTTCAAAACCAACCCAGGGCCGGTATTAACCCAGCTCCACATTTTGGCTCCAGCACCGACCCGCGAATAAACCATAATTACTGATAAATGTGGAAATATTTTGTGCGAGTTTACAGCAGTGTTAGGAAGAGGTACTTAGCTGCGAGGCAGCCATTTAAGAACTGATGTTACAAATTTAGTCTCACTAATTTGCATAATTTGTACTAAGCAACCTACCACTCTATTTACTTTCCAGACAAAGAGGGGAACTGCATAAACTCTGCACAAGGCAAAGAAATGATCATTATTGCCCCCCCTCACAAGTTCAGCTTTCAAATTATTTAAAATTTTATTCTTGATAGGAAAACACTATTTCTGCGACGAATTTCCGTTAAAAACTTTTACTTCTTTACATGTTTTGGCCAATGCTCCCCCCATTCTGAAAAACCTCAGCAGCTGGATCGACATGTTAAGTAGTGATGTGGATCGGATCGGATCGGCACCCAAAATCACCTACCGATCCGATCCGGCAAATGGCCGGCGATCCGATCCGATCCGATCCGATCCAGCCCTGGATCGGACCGATCCGATCCGATCCGACCATAATTTTTATTTTCAATTGCAGACACTTAAATTGTTATATTCCCAATTTCCCCTGATTTTGCAAAACTCTTCATCAAACTTTGCATCTAAATTTTAAGAAGTCATGAGAAACTGCAGCTGCAGAATGATGTGCAGTCAATTTGAGAAATAACGATTTGTTGTTTAAGATCTAGTGAGAATTTCACAAAAGATAGTGAGAAGTGAGAACTATACAAAGATAAGATAACATTGAAGTAACTAGGGTTTAAGACAAAAAATGTGCTTACAAACTTTGGTCGTATTTATAAGCAAGCAATGTATGTTTTAACATCGTTGAAAACTGGAGACAACATCGAAAATCGGGAAAATCCGGAATCCCGGGTTTTATATATTTACGGAAAATCTAAAATTGTCAAAGGTTTGCTAAAATTTGTGCACATGGAAGATTTAATTTTCGTGATCAAATAGATCTGGTTCCGCTTCATATTTTTGCACTTACGTGTGTACAACCTTTTCAACCAAAGTGCACCCAATTTTCGGATTTTTCGGTTTTTCAAAATTTCCGAAATTTAAATATTTTAATGCTCAAGATATAGTGATCATTTAAAAGCTCTTGACAATCTGCACACGTTTAATAATACAATGATTTCCCAAAATGCACTCGATTCCGAAATTCATGAAAACGAGATTTTTCCAGATTTAAATGTTTTCCATGACCAACAGTTATGGAGCTATGGGTCTTGACGAGTTCGTCGAGAACCTTTGTAATACAACTATATAGATCCCAGAAATGCACCTTGTTTTCGAAATTCACCTCCATCTATGAATAGTGAACTCAAGAAATTGGTAATTTTCAAGTATTGGTTCCAGCTCATAATTAGCTTTTAACTAATATATACCCTATCATTCAAATGCAAGTGCAAAACTATGCACCTGGAACAGCTCTATACGATCATGGATACAAAATTTTGAATGTGGTCAAATTTTGAAAAAATTAAAAATATTAAATGTTAAATATTTTCCGTGATTCAATCCTGATATGCATGGCGTTCTAAATCTCCAGTTCAGGGCAATTCTAAAAATATATCTTTTTGCGGTTTGCTTTGAATGCATAAGTTCGCAATAAACGACCGAAGTTTCCACACACAATTTTTACCGGAGTTTGCACACAATTTTGGTCGTACAATAGCATATAAAAAAGTGCAAGACGGATTTTGCAGATTTTCCACTTCTGAGCAGACGCACTTGGGCGGAAAATTTTCCTTCCAATTTCAGACAACGTTCCTATTAGTTGAGAACTTTTAATCATAATAAGACATAATACCAGAATAAGTCACTCTGAGCAGTCAGCGGTACTGAATTTAAAAAGCGAAACTGACTGTCCAAAAATTAATTAGCAGGAAATATTAGAGAGCTATTCCATTTGACTCTTTTTTATATATACCTACATATAAAAAATTTATTTATCCAGAGACAGAGCATTAAACAAAAACATTAAAAACAGAAAATTCAAAATTTGAACTAAATTCCGGAAACATTTTGAAAATTTCTTCGAAAAAATTTTGCAATTTTGTAAAAAATTGGTACAAATTTTCAAAATTTGCCTCATTTGCCGGATCGGCGATCCGGAAAAATAAAGCCGATCCGATCCGGCCGATCCGATCCGAAAATTTGTCGATCCGATCCGATCCGATCCGACCCCGGATCGGTCGATCCGATCCGATCCGCCGATCCGATCCACATCACTAATGTTAAGCATAGCCACTAGAACTAGTGTGCGAAATTTTTCAGTTCAAAAGTGGGTCCACCCATTATAAATATTTCGCCTTCGGCGAAATAAAGATAAAGGTCATATAAATGCAGCGACATCTTGTGATCAACTCCACAAAAATTATAATTCGAATACAACTAGTACTACCTTTCAAAACCACTATCGATTTGAGCAATAGAAGATAGTTTTAACTTTTCTTACCAACCTTACACATGAATCACGCAAATATTGAATCACTTCAACATGTTATATATACTCCAACATGAATATACATTCCATTTATTCCTTCTCAGTTGTACGGTTTGGTCGGTAAGTATCTTGCCAGAACCTGAAAATTCACTGCAAGTTCGTGGTTAACCCTGCTCGAGAGCAGGGTTAGCCAACCACATGTTAACTAGTGCTGGGATCGGTTCCGATTTTTGAAACCGGACCCGGTTCCGATTCTTGACTACCGCTTCCGGTTCCGGTTCTAGCTACCGGTTCCGGTTCCAATTGGTATTTTCAAGAGTACATAATAATTAAGAGTGTGAAAAGCGTCACGCTCTTAGTTATCAAGCGAAAAACATCATCTGCACAATAACGGCCTACCCCCCCACAACTGAGTACCTGGTGACCCCCCACAACTGAGTACCAGGTACACAATTGTGTAGCAGCACTCGTTTGTATGTTTACATGTTGAAGCCAAAAACATTCTATCACCAGCTGGCCACTTTTGAGCTTCAACATGTAAACATACAAGCGAGTGCTTGTACACATCTGTGTACCTGGTACTCAGTTGTGGGGGGGTCACCAGGTACTCAGTTGTGGGGGGGGTAGGCCGTTATTGTGCAGATGATGTTTTTCGCTTGATAACTAAGAGCGTGACGCTTGTCACACTCTTAGTTATTATGTACTCTTGGTATTTTTGATAAAAAAAGCTAAAATCACACGATTTTTTTATTCTACCGGTTCTGCTTCCGGTTCCGGTTCTACCGGTTCTTTTGGAACCGGTCCCAGCACTAATGTTAACCACTTGCTTAATGCTTAGCATCTGGTTAGCAAGTGGTTAAGTTAACCACATTTGGTGCAAAATCGTTTGTGGTTAACTTCTAGTTAACCAAGTGGTTAGCAGCAAATCCGCTAACCATTTGCTAACCACATTTGGTGCAAACCAGTGAATATAAGAGTGTGCCACTAGGCACACTCTCTGTTATCACAGCAAGAACTATGCTCTGCTCGCTAACGGCCCACCCCCCCCCCCCCCCCGCAAATTAGACCCTTCACTTCAAAGAATTTTGTGCGCTATGGTTGTGTTCTAAAGCTCGAAGCAGGCACAAAATTCGCGCACACACTGCTTGATTTTTCGAGCTTACGCACATAAACGAGCGAGTGAGAGTACCCCCGTTTCGACTAGCTACTGATTTGCGGGGGGGCCGTTAGCGTGCAGAGCATAGTTTTTGCTCTGATAACATAGAGTGTGCCTAGTGGCACACTATATTATGTACTCTTGATATTAGCAAGAATGGGAAGCTTAGCCCTTCCTAATGGATATGGCCTGCGAGATGCTCGGCACATTAAGGCCGAAATCTCGGGAGGGGTCCCACTTACCATTGTTCAGCTTGTGTTTATATGCGTTTGAACTAAATTCCCTACCTTATGTCAAAATTATGTGTATAAGTGGAACCCCCGAGATCCCATGGGGGTCCGGCCCGCTTATCGTTGTTAAGCGTGTGTTTATATAGCGATTGAACTGAAATGTATTTGATTGGCTACTTAGCTACCGTAATCGATATCAGTGCATTTCAGTTCGACTGCATATAAACACACGCTTAACAACGCTAAGCGGGACCCCCCCCCCCATTTGAGCTCTCGGAGGGGTCCACTTATACACATAATTTTGACATAAGGTAGAGAATTAGCCAATCAGATGCGTTTTAGACCAAATGCATATTAACTTGTTTAACAATGCTAACCGGTACCACCCCAGAGATTTCGGCATAACATAGTGTGTCGACCATCTCGCAAGCTTATTCTATTAGGAAGAACTGAGTGTCTCCTCACTGTTTCTGTTATATTCTTGATGAAACCCAATTTTGGATAACTTGTGGCCACAAACAAGTTGTGGCTTGTGAACTTGCAACTAATGATGAAATCGGCCTCAGAACCATAAATTTGCTTTTCATACGTGGCTATGTTGAAAAAAGAAAGTTCACATTCAACTTTGCTATTTCTAGTTATAACGTTCAGTCAGATACGCCACCGCTGTCTGTGACTGTCAGACAAATCCTTCGTTCTACCAGTTCTAGTGGTAGAAACGGCAATG
Source organism: Trissonchulus latispiculum (assembly GCA_030248195.1). Lineage (NCBI taxonomy): Eukaryota > Metazoa > Nematoda > Enoplea > Enoplida > Ironidae > Trissonchulus > Trissonchulus latispiculum. The sequence continues at coordinate 26,101 of JASAND010014041.1, forward strand.
GCACAAGCGCTGTTTTAAGATGTTTCACTTTTTCCGTTCCTATAGTGTTCAGAAAACCCTATTTTGAGACTCTTCCACTTAACTTAAAGAAATTAATTAATTACAGAAAATGACCACAAGAGAGGTCACAGCATACTTATGTACGAAATTTACAGATCATGTAAAGGTCATGAATCGAGGAAAACTGGGGGCTAAGTGAGCTTGTGCCCTTCCAGATCTTGCAGTTTTAGTAGTACGTAGAGTGAGTGTTGAAGGGGCCCACCATGAGTATTTGCTTGCAATTAGGCTATTTGAAATTGCCCATTACTACCAAACAGTTGTTATATTAACACAATCATATGGAAGATTGTGCTCGCAGCAGGCCTATATTTAGGGTAATATGCTCAATACAGACACGTTTTACACAAAATTCTTGCTTGTTTGAATGATATTTCAAACATATTCCAAGCTTAATACAGCGGAAGCGCTGATTGTCTTACTTTCGTAGCTGGAATAAACTTAGTTTGCTCACTATCTAAGATCAGGAGTAATTTGCCCGTGTGCAATGGGCAGCAAACTGAAGCAAACGAGTTGGAGCAAACTTGTCAGTTTCAACAGCCAAGTAGAATACGGCTGATGACTGCAGCTGTGTATGTAATGTTCAATGGTGGTTAATACCTAACGGTGGTTATCGATATCAATGGTGGTATCAATATATGGTGGTTCAATTGTATCAATGGTTAACTAGAAAACCACAGGTTGTCTTGTTTTGCAGTATAAATATTGCGAACTTGACCACGTGCTAATGCTTAGCAAGTGATTATTATGTGGTTGGCTTTAAGCTAAACTTGTTGCTAGGGGCGAAGCGTTAACCACTAACTTGTAAAAATTGCCCATCTTTAGAAAATTGTCTGGTCGAACACAGCCTTTCGACTAAATTTGCGGCCGGTCAACTGCACGAACGTCAGCACGCGTCAGCAGTCAACAGCTAGACGTATAATAGCTCTACATAATACATAAAGCCATCACAAGCGTCAAGTGCTATGTATTATAAGCTCGCTACAGCCGATGCGTGTTATCGGCTGACCAATAACTCGACCGAAGTCAAGGGGGGGAGCGGGCTCATAGCACCTATAATTGGCATAATTACTGTTGTTGTTTTATTTGAAAATTTAAAATAATTGTCTATGCAAGAGCTATCCATTGCAATAAAAAATAACGAGATTGTAATAAAGTGGTCTCTTGAATGCTGTTCGTGCCGTTCCTGTTCCATGTGAAAACAGCTTGAGGTGCTGGCTTCCTTTCGGGTATTTTTCACTCTTACGACTTTAATCCTTTACGTAAATAGCTAAAACTGGCGAAATAACCTATTTCCGTGATCTTTAACATTCTGGGACCAGTCGCGGATTTTTAGGCCAAAAAGTAAGTTTTGGTTTTTGGCCGTAGGCTCACAGTAGGTAGACAAGACAAGGAATTGGTTGCTATGGCTGGAAAGAGGACACAAAAATGAGCATTTTTGCTTTTACAACCTTTGAGGTATCTCCAGTGGATAAGTCAGTATAAGCAAAAAACCATTTTGAGGGTCAAAAAATTTTCGAGGAAATCAGTTTTTTCAAAATTACTGCGAATAACTTAGAACCTTGCGAACAATTTTGTTCCATTTATACTCCTTCGATACAGCGTCCAAATGCCCATTTTATGAATCCCTATTAGCCGGACTTTATTGCTTTCAGCTAGAGATTTGGCCGGAAAACCATTTTGGCAAAACTGCAGTTATTTTGTTTTGAACATCGATTTCTCAAAAACTTCTCGACAGATTCCGGAGATTTTCGGCAAAAAGGAAATTCGTACTATTGCGGAGGGACGTTTTTCTTGGTTTTGGCTAAAACGTTCAGTTTCGAGAAAATTTAGTGCTTCCGTGCATTTTGCGAATTTTCTCAACCGTTGAGTGATACTGGGCAAAACCCCAAACAACGTCCCTCCGCCCGTGTGTCCTCTCTATGACAGCGCAAAAAGAAAAGAAATCAATGTTCAAAAATTTTTGGTCTATATTTAGCCGTTATGTCAGAAAATGTTTGCTAATTTTTTTAATAATTTTGCTAGTTTCGTAAGCTCATATGAATTTCCTGATTATAGACTTTAAAACTATGTATAAAGCTCTTTCCAACTCCCAAAATTGCGAAAGTTATAGCGTTTTAAGCTGGTGATTCCCTTTGGTCACATAAAGTTTACACCATTATTACTCATTCATTACTTGGAGTTAAGAAGCCATTTTTATATCAAAATGTAGCTTGACATTTTGTATTTTTAATGCATGGTATGAAACTAATGTTGCTTTCCTAAAATATTTTTAACACACATTAGAAGAAGTATAATTTTCCAGATTTTTTGCAGACTCAAGTAAGTTTTTTCGCGAGACATCGGTTATATCATTCGATACCTCCATCAAAAAGCTGGGGACGATTTTTTATTTATTGTGAAATCGCTCCTCGTTATAGAGAAATAAGCTGAAATGTTATTTGATTTTACGGCTTGCGTAGTTCAAGCAATGTTGGATTATTTGATTTCTGCAAAAATGACAAGTTTTTGACGCCGAAACAAGAAAATCTGCTATATCTCACGTAGAAAAAAGCTAGAAACTTGCTTTAAAAAGCAAAAACGTGAAGCTCAATGAGATCTTTCGAATGAATAGAGTCATAACTGTATAGCAGCTGACAAACTTTCAGAAATTGGGAAAAACCACTCTGACCGGAAATCTTGAATTTTTGAATCGGGATTGCGCGGAGGGTGTTAGAACTCTAAAAGAACTTATTTCGGTAAGTTTCATCAAATTTCATCTTGATTTATTGCAGGCTCAATACGTTACGAAGCGCCGTCTTACTCTTCCTATTAGAAACGTCTATGCAACAGGCCCAACACTCTTATCAGAATTTTAATAATTTAACAAGACTGACCAGCATGAACGCAAGTTCAGACATAAAAGCACGTTTACTTTAAATTGATAACGCCCACAAGAAAGATGCGAACCAAGAAAGACTTCTGCAAGGCATATATACTCATCATATTTCATTCCTGTATTCACGTACATGTGTATACTGCACGTATTCAATGTGTATATGGATGCATCATCAGTGCCGATAGAAACCAGTTTTAACGTGTCGTGCATACGTGTGGTGTCTCCACACAGCGCAGTATTAATCAATACGCTTTCGCAGACTATTATATCTAGCTAGCAGCAGGTTTCAGCATAGCGCTAGGGACTTTATATGCAGAGAAATAGTAACAAGAGGACCCCTAAAAGGGGTGTGGTTCTGCATCTGAGATATTATGTTAAACGTAAACGGAAGACATTGGGACTACAACTTGCAATTTGTATTTGATTCATAACTCTGTAAAGCAGACTCTAGTTGTTCGTTCGGCCTGGTTTTGTATAAATTCGTTCTCGCAGATTCCGACCTTTTGCGAACTAAGCTTTCTTTCTTGTTTAACTTTGCCAGACCAGTTACCAGTTTTCAGGTTAAACAATGGTTTTTGTCACTATACCATTGCAAGCATTTTAAAAGTGGGTGGGTAGTGTTTGTTGCTCGACCTTACGACTCGATGTGCATTTCCTATTGGACTAAAACATCCAATCAAAAGTTAAACTTCGTCCACTTGATCATTATAGAGACAGTTTAAGCAGCGCATAAAAAGCTTAGCAACTTTGGCTGGATTGCTTTATTAAAATGTTAATTTTTAGGTTATAAATTTCCCACTCATATATAATGGAAGTTACCTCGCATAATCTACAAAGTGGAGAAATTACGTTTTAGCAAGATGCCTAGTTTCACATTCACATTCATCAGCAAATATTGTATTAATGCAACCAACCGGTCTTCAAGCTGTCAGTGAACTACTTCTAAATCAACAGATCTAATTTGCATAAATACTGGCTTCCCTGAAAACTGTTCTAATATAAAAAGTTTTAAGGGGGGCAATGAAGGCAGTCACGCAGGAAAATTCTGGTTTATGAAGTGAAGAATGTAGAGGGGCACATAAATTAAAACTGGCCTACGCCCACCAACAACTTTGCTCAACGCACACCTCATCAACTAAAAGAAAATTAATCAAAATTAAAGAAACTAGAATGTCAAAATTCAATTTACTAGTATGCCCCCTTCGGTTAAAAAAATGAGCGCAACCATATACTAGCCCTATGCTAAAGATAGGCAAATCTTGAATTGAGATGTCTTCTGTAGTGTAATTCATATCTATATTCCGTGTAAGTAGTTCTGCCTCCAGGCAGAACAAAAATATGAACAGATGTGGCAAAGTTTTATTTGTAATGTTCCCATGTCAGTTCCTATGTTTAGAGTTTCTTGGCTATTGTTCATATCTGCAGTCTATACTCTGCACATTTTTCTCGCGCATACACTATATTATATATATATATATATATATATATATATATATATATATATATATCGTAAGAAATTAAAGTGGCCAGAAAATGTAGGTAGTGACATTGTTGTGTTTATACAGATTTAGCGGTACCTTTTTGCTGCAGCAATGTATATATTTTCTGAACCGTCATGGCATGAACTTTCCTTTGGTTGAAAAAGAAATTTGAAAAATTAACATTTATCAGAAGAAGCCGATTTTAAGATTAGTAGATGCCAGGAACTAGCTGTTTGGTGAAAATTAGCCCACGTCCCAAACATTTTGTATCGCAAATATCAGCTAATTTCGTAAAAAATTGCGATAGTTATTCAATTTTTTCGATTTTCACAAATCTTTGATCTTTGCCGCTTTTCCAACTTTGACTGGCTATTACTAGCGACTCACTCCTTGGAAAAAATGGTAATTGGATTTTCAAGACCGCCTATGTGTCAGCTTTCATGTGATCTATGTGGGTTTTCAAAATTTGAAAGTAGACTTTCGAAAAGTCCCACTTTTTACCCAAAATTTCGGCAATGCGAATCTAGCACAGGTGAGTAAAAATAGCATAATCATAAAGTTCAATCTGAGCTGAATCCAACGATATAACGTTTTCGTGGCTACGGCTTACATTACCCCCGCAATGAATTTTTAAGCAATTTTCCTGTATCCGCTGATTTTTTACAAGTTGTGCTATGTCACATTGATTTGTCGCAACCAGTGTAAAAATAGCCAAAAACCAGCTAAAAAGGTGGATTGAGGTACAGGTTGCCGAACGTTACAGTTGACGGTAAAAGCCATAGGATTGCAACCCAGCTTGAGGAAAGTGTCTTTGGCAAGAACGCGCCAGAAATGGATTACTCACGCCTGGACTACCAGAGGGTAGGCAGTCACATAGGAAATTTGCTGCTGAGCTGTCTTTTCCTATTTGGTTTATAACTGAATTTTGTTGTAACTTGGGAACAGTTCCACAAAATTGGAGGGAAAGCTCGCGGATAGCTATAGGGATGTTTTTTAACCTGTGGTCGGTTCGTCTTCTTGATTTCATTTTAAATAAGATATTAATTAGATATTTTCCGATAATATATTTGCTCCAAATCAGCATGGTTTTTGTAAAGGTAAATCTACTGTAACGAATTTTTTATATTGTCCTGAAAATTGGTCTAATGCTTTTGATCATAAACTGTGTAAAGATGTGACCAAGAGTCTATAATACCAAGAGTGGGAAGCTAAAGCTTTAGCCCTTCCTAAAGGAAATGGCCTGCGAGATGCTCGGCACATTAAGGCCGAAATCTCCGGAGGGGTCCACTTACCGTTGTTCAGCGTGTGTTTATATGCGATTGAACTGAAATGCTGTTGATTGGCTGCTTAGCTGCCGTAATCCTCATCAGTGCATTTCAGTTCGACTGCATATAAACACACGCTTAACAACACTATGCGGTACCCCCCCCCCCCTGAGATCTCGGGGGGGTCCACTATACTCATAATTTTGACATAAGGTAGGTGATTAGCCAATCAGATGCGTTTTAGTTCAAACACATGCTGAACAATGGTAAGTGGGACCCCCCCGAGATTTCGGCCTTAATGTGCCGAGCATCTCGCAAGCCATTTCCATCAGGAAGGGCCAAGCTTCCCACTCTTGGTATTATAGACTCTTGATGTGACATATATTGACTTAAAAAGCTTTTATTCACTTTCGCTTCCAAAACTCAAATTTCGTCTGCAGGCATATGGGATAAGCGGGACGCTTTTACAAGTTCTTGTAACCGGAAGGAGACAGAGAGTAAAACTAAATGACTCATTTTCGAATTGGGCTTCGGTCATCAGTGGGGTTCCGCAGGGATCCATCTGTGGACCTACCTTTTTTCTCATTTATATTAATGAAGTGTTGCATTTGTTAGCTGATGATAACTGTGTGGCCTATGCTGATGACATGAAGGTCTTTGCGATCGGTCGTGCGTGATAGGCATTTGATTTTGAATTCATCTTTGCAGCTCTTTTTTGATTGGATTAGTGAATGCCAACTAGTTGTATCTTGGCAAAAATCTCTCGTTATGTATTTTGGTAGACCTAATACAAAAGAACAGTACACTTTCGGGCAAAATACTCTAATCCAAACTGATGGATGCTCCGACCTGGGTGTGTGGATGAATCCTAATTTTAAATTCGCTACGCACATAAATCGCATCGCAAATAAAAGCTATGTCTGTGCTGTCATTAACTCTTCGTAATTTTGTGTCTGATGATGTTTCGGTTAGAATTAAGTTATATCGATCATACATCTTACCTATTTTGTGTTATGCTTCTGAAATCTGGAACCATTGGCTTGTAAAGGATATAGAAAGCTTGGAGAAAGTTCAAAAAACATTTTGTAATTCATTTAGAAACCTAAATGATATGTCGTACGCTCAAAAATGTGCTTTCTTGCGTCTGGATACGCTAGAGTATGTTAGATTAGGTGTTGATCTGGTATTGGTTTATAAAATTGTATATAGGTTGGTATCTTTACCTTTCATATCTATGTTTTCCCTGGTATTAAAAAAGGTAAAGGTTTGCCATAGGAGATATCTCCGTCCTGCCACAGGAGATGGGGTGTCGGTGCTCATCTCCGGATTCTCAGCCGTAGAGCCAGGAGTGTCACCTCAAATGATGACTGCGTCCGTGGAAGGGAGGTCGACCCTTCTGCACAGACTCCTGTTACCTTCCCACCGTAGTGGTACTCATTTAGCGACCAGTTAAGCATGGATTGCTGGGTTAGCTAGAGTCGAGAAAGCTTTGTGGCTTCTGGGGATCGAACCACCGACCTGGTAGTAAGCAAACACAATGTAAAGAAACTATATCAAACAACAAGAAGTAAAGATCGGTTACATAACTTTAACATGCTGGAAACCTCTTTAAATAGAATAACTTTGTTACTTTTATCATTACAGTCACGTCATCTGTAACTTTTGAAGTTTGATATGACAACGGTGTTCCTAAGAATTTGGTCTTAGCTAGATGCTACAAACATATGGTAGCAGAGCTGTGACCTATCTGTTATTAACGCTTTCACTACTACCTACCGGGATATCCAACGATAACCCCTGTAAGAAATGCAATCAGGCCACCCCAGAAGACCTTCTCTGTGATAACTGTTCACAATGGTGGTGCTCCACATGCATCAACTCTGTGATGCCAAATCTTCTAACGCCCGGACTTTTCAAATATCCCTAAAAACGTGAATTCCCTTGGCAATGTAATAACTGTTCTGCGATTACACTACCTCAACAGCTCCTGAACGGCAACATTCTTGCCAAAGACGCTTTGCTCAAGCTGGGTTGCAATCCTATGGCTTTGGCCGTCAACTCTAACGTTCGGCAACCTGGTACCTCAATCCACCTCCGCAACAATATCCCAGACCAACCCTCCCATCCGATTGCCGAAAGAAACGCAGAATCAGCCCCCTCAGATCCTAGTCCTACCACTGCCGTCCTGGAGTTGATGAAACTGATGATGACCCAACTCCAGCAGGATAAAGGGGACCGGAAGGAAGAACGTCTCCAACGATAACGCTGGGAGGAAAGGCAGGTTGAACTCATTCAGCAGGAACGGGAAATTGCTCGTCAAGAATGAGACCAAGAATGCTACATTCTCCTGCGCATTTCAATGCTTATTGTGGATTTCTGGATATAAAAGAGTCTGGAACCCCAACCAGACACAGCTAAGCGGATAAATATACATAGTTTAATAGCTTAAATAACTCTTACATATTAATACACAGACGAAATCTATACATAGCTAAGTTGTGTTGAAGTATACGCATAAGGAAACTTGCAAACAGTACTTGACTAGAAAGCAAAATAGGTGTGTTGGGTGAAAAAGGTCCCCCTGTGCTTATTTCTGTTTTCTAATTTCAAACAGTTCTAATAGAGATGACTTTAATTCAGACAATATGGTTCAAATACTTGGTCTAATAATACACCACTACGCATACACCTAGGCCGCCCAGAGGTGAGAGGCAGCCTCTGCATCTGCCGGCTACAAACACGCAATTTTTAATCAGTCGGATTCAACAAAACATTTGTGAGCAATGCCATAAGTCAAACTTGTCTGTTGCCAGCTGGTAACAATCAAATTATTGGAATGTATTGGTTTGGTACGACAGTATCAGAATCCCCCCGTAATTGTATCAGTTGTATCCACAGGTGGACAAGGGCGGGGGCGGAAAGGGGAGAAATTCCCCCCTCGGCGAAGTCGTCCGCAGGGGGTCGCGAAATTGATGCCACAAGGGGTAAGAAAATTGCCTAAAAAATAGGTATTTCGGCAAAGATTTCCAAGTATTTTCCGGCTTCGCCGGAATTTTTCATTTAAAATCACTATTTTTAGCTAAAAAACGTTTAAGAACGTGTTTTAGCTGACATATCGCTGTTTTTTGTTAAAAAATTGCAAAAATCACTTAAAAATAGCTCTTAACGGTACCCCTAAGAAAAATCGCTCCCACTAGGGGTACCCAAGTTTGCTTCCACAAGGGTCAGTGAAATTTGACCTCCCGTTTAGGTATGGTTGTATCCTAGTCTTTCAAGGAGTTGGCCATGCAGGAGGAAACCCCTTGGATGGAGCTGACGGGTGGTCATGCTGCAGCTAATGCATCGTGATCATTTCTGCTCAGGAAGTAGCCTTGCCATCGCCTCGGGTAATTGCTTATACAACTATTCATCGCCGGACCGTGGACCCAAGCAAAATTTTAGTCTGGCGTTACCCCTCCTCGCGGAAGCAACGGGGGTGTGGCAGCACAGGAAAAAAGAAAGAGAACCGTACCTAAAACTTTGCAGTTGAAATTCAATCAATCAAATCAAAACTCTTTATTTGACCAAGACATGTGTTACGTACAAAATAGTGGTCAAAATGGCAACACACAAGTATCTGTGTGCACCAAAACTTATTAAAATACTACTTACAATATAATATACACACAGACAATCATATCAATAACAGTTTTGGTTACGTCATACGTACGAAACTCATAAGTGCATAAGTAAACGAAGGTTATACGTACATATTGTGACCTATCACTCCAACTCATACTTTAAAAATGTACTTAGATTAACAGATCTAAAACAAATAAGCTGGGAGCGGTTATAATTTCCTGTTTCAAGCTGTTCCAAACCGGTATTACTTTATTCGAAGAGAAATACTTTCTACAATTAAGTCTTGCCTTACTACTTTTCAATTTCAAAGCATGCCCTCTCGTTCCAACGTCAACGGCATACGAAAAAAAACGTCGAGTTTACGTGGTTTAATTGATAAATTAAATTTCTAAATTGATAAAGAAATTCCTAAACAACCGATTTTTTTAATATTTTAAAATTGTCTACACATTGTTGTGTCCAACTCTAGCCATTAGGTGTAGAATTGCTGCTTTTTTGAAAAGTAACCGCTCTGTTTTAATTCGAAAATTGGTATATAATTGTGGTGGTATAGTTATTACTTAATAAGTCCATATTCTGCAAATGGGTATTTTAATTCAATGATTATGTTTTGCTTCTTAGCGCACTGTCCATCTGTTTACAACAACAACAACAACAACAACAACAGTTTATTTTGGTCTCAACGCAAAACGCATGTCTTATTACACGAATAGGACCAAAACAGGATTCCAGCATGCGCTCGGTCCCCTACACTAATGAATACAATTTCAAAGCTAAGACTCATACATAACTGCCACAATATAAGGATAAATGTTCATTTAAAGACCAGAAATACTGAAAAACAAACAAAACAAACAACATAACAAACAACGGATACATATAGATTATAGATTAACGTCATACTTAAGAAAATCAGCGAAATTCAATTTATCAATCCTTTCTCTAAATATAGACATGTTGGCGGCTTGCACAACACTGTTCGGAAGACTATTCCAGATTGGGGCTACTCGGCTACTGAAAAATGCATACTGCATTCCAACTTGGCACACTGAGATCTCAGCTTCAAACAATTCCTTCTAGTACCAGCGTCCAGAGCAAAGGAGAAGAAATCGGCAGAATTTACCCTGTCTACCTCATAGATAATTTTATAGGCTTGGACAAGGTCTGCTCTAAGTCTGCTAAGTTCTAAAACTGCAAGGCCAGTTTCTCTAAGTCTATCCTCGAAACTGTTTATTTCAGTAGTTTAGTTAATTGTCTTGATACGTGCACTGGTATTATGATTACGTAACTCAACAAAATAGCACAACATAATGTATTATTTCTGTTAGTTCCATGTTTCCAGAAATCGGTGAAACTTAAATAAATTAGGTTTGCACTCAAAAATAGGACATACGAGCAAATTAGACCTGTGCGCAATCGGGACTCCTTAGAAGGAAGTTAAAGTGGATATTAAACTTTCGCTTATTACATACAACTGATAAAATAAAAATTTCATTTCGTTCATGCAAATGGTATTACTATTTTTTCAAGCCTTACATACTTAACCTTATTGTCTGTTTTAACTACTTGTCAGAATTTGGCTCTTGCCTTGTCCTTTCATTTAATATCTAATCTTCCTTCTCGATAGTAGCATATTATCGTTTACAAAAGTCTCACATAATGATCATACAGTACTCGCGCACATACACATGTACATATCAGTGCGGACTCAGTAAGGATGCCTGCCTACATTGAATAGCAAAACCTGTTTTGAAGGAAAATTAAATAGTTGCCTTGTAACGTATTCAAGATGTTGGGTTAACATGTCTTGAGAATACACTGTTTGTTGTTGCAAAGGGGTTTTCTCAAAATATTATGCTGTAAAGTATATACTATTAGGTTTGGTATGACTTCGCGCAAGTCTGAATTGACCCAATAATTAGGATTGGTTCATTGCAGATTCAACTATTACCAATCTCATGCCAAAGAATACACACTTATACAACTCACTTCTGTTTTCCTATGTTATTTGCGTGCCTATATATTGCTGTGTGCACCCTACAGAGAGCTGTTTTGCTCTTCTGTATCGTGCACTGTGCAGATAAGTTATTTATCCGCACGATGCACACTGGGTGGCCTGGCCATACACTAATTTGCTGCGCCGTGCAATGACCTGCATAGCGCGGCCGTGTGTGCAACTTAGCTCCAACCTAGGCAGCTCAGCTGCACACCAAAAATGGCCTCCCAGCCGCGACAAATTCACTGCCAGATTATCTTCAAAATTGCTTGTACTTATGTTCATCAGAGAATCAAGTTTCATTACTTTAGTGGAAAGCTTCATTTGCAGCTTGTTTCGTTGTATATATACGTCGAAGCCTAGTAGTCAAATTAGCCATTTAGTTAATGGCTAAATATTTTAGCCATTTAGTCAAATGGCTAGCCCAGTTATAAAATGCAGCGTTTTTGACTACTTGGCGAAAAGACTCGCAATATTTTAGCCATTTAGTAAAATGACAACAGGGTTTTAGACATTTAAATGGCCAGCAGCTCGTAGCCTAGTTGTCAAATGACAGTTGATGACTATTTATTGACGATCATACTTTAGTTACTATATACTTTTCTACTTATGTACTAATTGCAAGTACATATAACTTAATATTATTTAAATGCAAGGTAGTCGACTTTTCAGTGTTTTGTAAGTAATATTCAGGAATGCATGGACAGTTTTGTTTTGATTGATTGAATTTCAACTGCAAAGTTTTAGGTACGGTTCTCTTTCTTTTTTCCTGTGCTGCCACACACCCGTTGCTTCCGCGAGGAGGGGTAACGCCAGACTAAAATTTTGCTTGGGTCCACGGTCCGGCGATGAATAGTTGTATAAGTAATCTTCCCGAGGCGATGGCAAGGCTACTTCCATGAGTCAGAAATGATCACGATGCATTAGCCGCAGCATGACCACCTGTCAGCTCCATCCAAGGGGTTTCCTCACCGAATGGCCAACTCCCTGAAAGACTAGGATACAACCATACCTAAACGGGAGGTCCAACTTCACTGACCCTTGTGGAAGCAAACTTGGGTACCCTTAGTCGGGACGCGATTTTCTTAGGGATGTACGGTTAAGAGCTTTATTTTTAAGTGATTTTTGCAATTTTTTAAAAAAAAACAGCGATATGTCAGCTAAAAACACGTTCTTAAACGTTTTTTAGCTAAAAATAGTGATTTTAAATGAAAAATTCCGGCGAAGCCGGAAAATACGCTGAGCATCTTTGCTCGAAATACTTCATTTTTTAGACAATTTTCTTACCCCTAGTGGCATCAATTTCGCGACCTTCGTGCGGACTGACTTTGCCGAGGGGGGAATTTCTCCCCTTTTCCGCCCCCGCCCTTGTCCACCTGTGGAGTACAACTGATACAATTACAGGGGATTCTGATACTGTCGTACCAAACCAATACATTCCAATAATTTGATTGTTACCAGCTGGCAACAGACAAGTTTGACTTATGGCATTGCTCACAAATGTTTTGTTGAATCCGACTGATTAAAAATTGCGTGTTTGCAGCCGGCAGATGCAGAGGCTGCCTCTCACCTCTGGGCGGCCTAGGCCAACGCGTAGTGAGTGCATTATTAGACCAAGTATTTGGAGAACCATATTGTCTGAATTAAAAGTCATCTCTATTAGAACTGTTTGAAATTAGAAAACAGAAATAAGCACAGGGGGACCTTTTCTCACCCAACACACGACCATACACTTTTCTTAGTCAGGTACTGTTCTGCAAGTTTCCTGATGTGTTTTACTTCAACACAACTTAGCTATGTATAGGATTTCCTGTTCTGTCGTATTCAATATGTAAGAGTTATTTAAGCCATTAAACTATGTATATTTATCCGCTTAGCTGTGTCCTGGTTGGGGTTCCAGATTCTTTTATATCCAGAAATCCACAATAAACATTGAAATGCGCAGGAGAATGTAGCATTCTTGGTCTCATTCTTGACGAGCAATTTCCCCGTTCCTGCTGAATGAGTTCAATATGCCTTTCCTCCCAGCGTTATCGTTGGAGACGTTCTTCCTTCCGGTCCCCTTTATCCTGCTGGAGTCGGGTCATCATCAGTTTCATCAACTCAGGACGTCAGTGGTAGGACTAGGATCTGAGGGGGCTGATTCTGCGTTTCTTTCTCGGCAATCGGATGAGGAGGGGTGGTCTGGGATATTGTTGCGGAGGTGGATTGAGGTACCAGGTTGCCGAACGTTAGAGTTGACGGCCAAAGCCATAGGATTGCAACCCAGCTTGAGCAAAGCGTCTTACCTGGCAAGAATGTTGCCGTTCAGGAGCTGTTGAGGGTAGTGTAATCGCAGAACAGTTATTACATTGCCAGGGAATTCACGTTTTTAGGGATATTTGAAAAGTCCGGGCGTTAGAAGATTTGGCATCACAGAGTTGATGCATGTGGAGCACCACCATTGTGAACAGTTATCACAGAGAAGGTCTTCTGGGGGTGGCCTGATTGCATTTCTTACAGGGGTTATCGTTGGATATCCCGGTAGGTAGTAGTGAAAGCGTTAATAACAGATAGGTCACAGCTCTGCTACCATATGTTTGTAGCATCTAGCTAAGACCAAATTCTTAGGAACACCGTTGTCATATCAAACTTCAAAAGTTACAGATGACGTGACTGTAATGATAAAAGTAACAAAGTTATTCTATTTAAAGAGGTTTCCAGCATGTTAAAGTTATGTAACCGATCTTTACTTCTTGTTGTTTGATATAGTTTCTTTACATTGTGTTTGCTTACTACCAGGTCGGTGGTTCGATCCCCAGAAGCCACAAAGCTTTCTCGACTCTAGCTAACCCAGCAATCCATGCTTAACTGGTCGCTAAATGAGTACCACTACGGTGGGAATGCAACAGGAGTCTGTGCAGAAGGGTCGACCTCCCTTCCACGGACGCAGTCATCATCTAAGGTGACACTCCTGACTCTACGGCTGAGAATCCGGAGATGAGCACCGACACCCCATCTCCTGTGGCAGGACGGAGATATCTCCTATGGCAAACCTTTACCTTTTTTAATACCAAGGAAAACATAGATATGAAAGGTAAAGATACCAACCTATATACAATTTTATAAACCAATACCAGATCAACACCTAATCTAACCTACTCTAACGTATCCAGACGCAAAGAAAAGCACATTTTTGAGCGTACGACATATCATTTAGGTTTCTAAATGAATTACAAAATGTTTTTTGAACTTTCTCCAAGCTTTCTATCATCCTTTACAAGCCAATGGTTCCAGATTTCAGAAGCATAACACAAAATAGGTAAGATGTATGATCGATATAACTTAATTCTAACCGAAACATCATCAGACACAAAATTACGAAGAGTTAATGACAGCACAGACATAGCTTTTATTTGCGATGCGATTTATGTGCGTAGCGAATTTAAAATTAGGATTCATCCACACACTATAATGGAGCATCCATCAGTTTGGATTAGAGTATTTTGCCCGAAAGTGTACTGTTCTTTTGTATTAGGTCTACCAAAATACATAACGAGAGATTTTGCCAAGATAAATAACTAGTTGGCATTCACTAATCCAATCAAAAAAGAGCTGCAAAGATGAATTCAAAATCAAATGCCTATCACGCACGACCGATCGCAAAAAGACCTTCATGTCATCAGCATAGGCCACACAGTTATCATCAGCTAACAAATGCAACACTTCATTAATATAAATGAGAAAAAAGGTAGGTCCACAGATGGATCCCTGCGGGAACCCCAATTGATGACCGAAGCCCAATTCGAAAAATGAGCTCAATAGGTTTTACTCTCTGTCTCCTTCCGGTTACAAGAACTTGTAAAAGCGTCCCGCTTATCCCATATGCCCGCAGAGCAATACGTAACTGAACGAAGCAATAC
>JASAND010014042.1:0-33931 GCA_030248195.1 Trissonchulus latispiculum
TAACTTGACATGGCTCTACAAAACAAAAGGAAAATGAGGATCTTAGGGAAAATTATCAACATTCACACTTCGCACACACAGTATTACTTCTGACTCTACTCTAGTATCTACCTAAGGATTGATTCAGGGACAAAGGAATCAGGACAGATTAGGAATAAGGATCTTAAAAGGAACTTAGGGTCTTAAGGATCAGGTACTTAGTTAAGGATGATAGGATGAAATGGTGGACACTCACCAAGCATACGCATACGATAATCTAAGACATCACACGGGACATGCAACGGAAACACACGATGGATGTTATTTAACAGAAACCTCGCCTCTGCAGGCAACACTTGCACACCGTTACCATAATACCAATCCTCATGCTCATGTAAAATAACAACTTTGGGACACTGACACCTGATGTTAGGGCAACGAAACATTCCACCTCCTAATGAGGGAACAAGCTCAAGCAAACGCAACTTATGAGGATCACGAGACAAACGCACATCTTTGGACAACGGAAAAACCACAAACGGGACTCCATAAAAACTTAAACCCACTCTCCAATAACATTGCAAGCACAGAAACGTGCAAATTTGGGCAATTTGGGACACTAGCTGTACACGCACATTAGGACGAAACAACTCAGCTCTACGGGGATCTGTGTAGATATCAATCATTCCAGGCTCCATTCTGAGACCTTCAGGCAAATCACTACTCCAACGATGAGGACCTCTTAAGGATTCAGGACAATCTAACGGTAAGGGAAACTCTGGATCAGCGATACCTTCGATTTTTTCATCCGATTCAACTGACGTTACAATCAACTTTGGAGCCATTCGTAAATCTAAATTTCATGCCAACTTTTAGCAAGAACATTCCTAGCAACACCATGCTCTGTTAAATAACTATCCACACGAATTAGTAACAATTATCATTCACTCAAGCAACACACAGTTAGAGACGAGAGGAGACCTAAGAACATTCCAGTAAGAATCTATGGAACACACACTATCAACCATTCAGGATAAGAAGAAGTCAGCTAAACCTAACAAACTACACTACCTAAGGTTATTATGTCAGCGGTTTATCAGTTAACGGTTATAAGATGTCAGCGAGTTCTCAATTAAAAGTTACAAGATGTCAGCGAGCTAGAGACAAGATTAATACTTAGCACATTTTGTAATTTACTACAAATTACTGCTATAACACTTACACATTATACTACAACATAACGTTACTTAATGAAGATAGAAGAAGAAGAATAATGGTTTTGATATTTTTAAGAATTTTCTATGTTTTATATTGCTTTTTATGACGAGTTTTATTTTTATTCTAGCAATAATAATGTACAGTAATAGAAGTCTATAATAGGTATCTATTTTACAGGGATTACATCAGTCTACGCATAAAGTTTACATTCGTTTTTCTATACAGTACACCACTATTTTTGTGTTATTTCTAAGATTTTATAACATTTTTATGGTTCTAGATTAGCTAAATTACGAATCTAGATTTTCTGCACAAACATTGTTACCGATGCCCAATTCGGACAAGAATTTCCGAGGGCAATGCATGGGCTTAGCCCGAAGACCGAACTCCTACGAATTTATGCCTATACCATAGACAGATGTTGAAGTCGAGGTACTGTGCCCATCATGGAGCAAGCGGCAATAACTAATACACATCTCTTCCTACAGTACGGATGTTATGTACTGAGGCAATGCCCAACATGGAGCAACTTTAACACAACCAGGTTCTAGATCATCGGTACAGATGTTATAACCGAGACCTCTTATTCACAAATCAAAACACTATTCGCTGGAGGGAAGTTTGGTCAACACAAAGTTACTACAATCAAAACTATACAACTTTAGAGTGCGGTGCACTAATCCTAGTTTTCTACAAAAATTCTTTACAAGCTTGGCAATTATTTTCTACAACTTTATACAAATTCTATTTTACAATCACAGCACTGTTTAGCGTCCAAACCTATTGTTCAGACGAGTGACGACCCGAAGCAGGGCCGGAGGAGGCATATCCACGTTTGGACCTCCTAAAGGGATTCTGAAATAGGGGACTTGGCCCAGAAAACAAAGGGCTTTCTGAGAAAAGTTTCTCTACGTTAGGCGCAGAGGATCTGCCGGATTTCTTAGGATCGTCGGCAGGGGAAGATTGATTGGAAGATGAACTAGAAACTAGTTCCATAATCTTGATTTTAAGTGAGTTCTTGGTAGGCCATTGGAATCCGGCTGGTGTCTGCACGGATAACACTACCATAAAGTGATCGCTGTTCTCGTTATAGAGATAAAGCGAATTTCTCTCATAACTTTGGCTTGATCCAAGCAAAGCGTCTGGCAAAAATTGTTGCCAAGCCCACACAGGACCAAACTTTGAATATGACTGTATAGGCGTACGTAGCCAGGCAGCAGTCAAAAAGAGTTCATCATCAGTGGCATATTCGGCGGTTTTGGTAAGCCTTGTTTTTAACAGATTCAAGATCATTAAAAAGTGTGCGAAATCGCCGTTTATGTTCGTATGTCTCAAGAAACGTGAGCAAGTCTCGTTTAATATGTACCCAATGCTCTTCAGAGCCTGTGATGGCCAGAGAGATAGCACGGTAGTAACAATTCCCATCCCCGATAACATTAATTACCTCGTACGGCTCGTGGAGTGGGGTATGCCTCATCATTTCAGGCAAAATGTGGTCAATTGGTAGACCGCGTAGTAATGCCATATGGCGTTGCCAACGAGCGTCGACTGGATTAAAGAAATGTCTACGGTTAAAAGCAATGGGATCTTTTTCTGGTGTCAGGGATTCTTCGCCCACGAACTGGGGAATGCTATCGGATTCTGAAGCAGAATCTTGGGAAGAAACAGCAACTTTCACAGGAGCAACACTTTTCTGTTTAGGGGAAAGCGGAACTCGCTTCCGAGGTTTCACAGCCGGTTTTTCCGGGCTGGTATCTGAACGAGTAACTTTAGATTTTCGACTTGGTTGCTTGCGAACTACCGGTTGCGGGTCCTCATTTTCAGAGGGAGAGTCAGCAGCAGGCGGTGTTTTAGGAGGTTCCGGCTGCAGTGGTACTTTGGCAGCTTTCGAGCGCCGCTCCTTAGGAGCAGGAGATTCGTCCTTATCTGAGTTTGAATCATCATGATCGTGAACGGGTGCCGTAATTACACGAGGTTCAACACAAGGATACGTGTTATTAAACTGAACTTTAACTCTTTTCGCGCGTCGATTTCCTGCGGGATAAACCTCAACACCCGATAATTTTCTCTATACGATATGGTCCAATTTTCTTATCCAAGAGTTTGTAAACCTGATCTCGTTTTGCAACATTAGATGCCTTAATCATGACCAAATCACCAACCTGAAATTTCGGCTCAACTGCATTCTGATTATAATTTGTATCCTGAATTTTTCTAGCAGCTCCTATTTTTTCACGAGCTAAAGACCAGGCTAACTGCAATGCTTCAGTTGCCTCTCTAACATAATCAAACCCAGAATATTTTCGATCAGTAGGTATGGAAACATTGGTTGCGCTAGGCAAAACGGGATCCCAGGCATGCAAAAGGTAATGCGGGGTTTCACCCGTAGTCGAATTTATAGAAGTATTATAGGCAAATTGGCAATAAGGGACCATGTTATCCCATTCCAAGTGATTTTCGGTTACCGTAGCTAACATATCAAGTAAAGTCCGATGCCAACGTTCAACTTGGCCATTCGCAGCGGGGTGATAGCGGGTAGTTTCAAGTTTTCGAGTCTGCACTTGCGAGCAAATTTCCTTATTTAACAGTGCAACAAACTCCTTTCCTTGGTCTGAAATAAGTAGTTTTGGAGAGCCATATTGCAAAATGACGAATTCGAGAAAACTTTGTGCCACCGTGTAGGCTGTCTTATTTTTAATAGGAATTGCGATGACATATTTCGAAAAGGCGTCG
Organism: Trissonchulus latispiculum; assembly: GCA_030248195.1. Classification (NCBI taxonomy): domain Eukaryota; kingdom Metazoa; phylum Nematoda; class Enoplea; order Enoplida; family Ironidae; genus Trissonchulus; species Trissonchulus latispiculum. Next base: position 3,931 of record JASAND010014042.1, read on the forward strand.
ACAAAACTCAAAATATGTTTCATGCCACTTCTGGAAGCTTTGCTTACATCCATGAGATCGCAGTGAACACGTTCAAAAGGTTCTACGGCCATAGGAGCATGCTGTAAAGGTGCTTTTGGATTTTTGGGTGGGCCTTTCCGTTTTTGACAGCGCGGGCAAGATTCCACCCAACGTTTAACGTCCGTGTACATTCCGGGCCACCAAAAATGCTGGGATAATCGAAAACAAGTCTTGTTTCTACCGCTGTGCGCGGCGTAAGGACTATCATGACATGCAGCAAGCGCCTCATCTCGTAAACTTTCGGGCACAGCTAAAACTTCCAGGGTCGTATCGCGTACTTTCTCTAGATGTACTAAGACGTCATCGCGCATATCGCATTGTTCAGCTAGCGAGGTAATTTTGACTGCAAGATTAAAGTTGCTAGGTAAATTTCCATTAACTTTGTAATCTATAATACCATTCAAAAGTAAATCTTCGCGTTGCAAGGCTTGTAATTTTATCCAAGATTTAGGGTTAAGAGAAACATTAGAATTATCGCGTACGGCGTGGTGAAAAACCTCGCTAAACATGTCTGTGGCCGGATTAGTTCCGTTGAGGACGGTTAATATCCGAAGATTGACATTCGGATCTCGGTTCTACCGACCTCTCATACTTCCTTGCTAGGATAGTCCAAGTCTAGGATTCTTGGTCTAACTGTCTTTTTAACCGTGGGCGCAGATTCTTCGGAATCCGAACTATGAAGATTTTACCAGCGCCTTTCGGAGTTTGGTTGTTTTCTCCGGCGAAGGTTGACCCTTCTCTTCGTCCGAACTACTAGAGCTAGAGGGTTGAGAGATTTTTGAGACTTTGGACCGGACAGTGGTTATACCCTTCTTAGCGCGTAATTTGTTAACTACTGAGACATTAGGGTCTCCAGCCTCTGGGCTCCATTTCCATTAACCACGGAATTTATGTGAGCAACTGGCTCTTCACTTTCCTCCTGATAACCTTGAACGAATTTCCGATCATTCTCCTTTTCGTCTCCGAGTAGGCCTTTAGCAATATCTGCCAAAAAGTGGATTTCGTGACAGTCCATCAGCGTTTCGAAGTTGTCGGTTATTTCGATGTTTGATCTCTAAAATCCATATTCTGAAAAGGTCATTTGCCACTCTAGCTAGCCGAGAATTTCGAGGGGTTTGTTTCATCAGCCATCTCTAAACGGAATGATCCGTAAACAGTGGTGAACGAGTGGACCCCCATACAAGTAATGGCGAAGGTAAGCTCCGTCACAAATTTCATAGCTAGACATTCCTTATCGTGCGTAGAGTAGTTTCTCTCGTATTTCTTTAACGATCTGGCTGCGTAGGCTACAGGATGGTACTTACCATCATCCTGTTCCTGAGACAAAACGGCTCCTAACCCGAGATCGGATGCATCGGTGTGCAAAATAAATCCCTTGGCTAAATCAGGATGTGCAAGCACGGGAGCTTCGACTAAACTTTTCTTAAGTAAATCAAAGGACTGTTGATGCGTGTTGTTCCAAACAAAACGGACCCCTTTCTTTTTTAGCGAGTAAAGTGGTGCAGCTAAATGCGCGAATCCTTTGATAAATTTAGCATAGTAGGCACACATACCCAAAAAACTTTCCCGTCACCCTTAATGTTTTTAGGCACGGCCAAATCGTGAATGGCTTGAATTCGTTCCTTTAGCGGCTCGACTCCCTGTTCGGAAATTATATGGCCTAAATAAGTAACTGATTTTTTCAAAAAATGACACTTTCCGGGATTCATTTTCAGGTCAGCTGCGCGCAAACGATCAAAAACCTCCTGCATGATTTCTAAGTGTTCCTCAAAAGTTTTGGAGAAGATCAAAATGTCATCGATGTAGATGATGCACTTTTTCCATTGTAAATCTCCCAAAATTCTTTCCATGCAACGCTGAAAGTTTCCAGGCGCGCATTTCAGTCCAAAAGGTAAAACATTATATTCAAACTGGCCGTGAAAGGTATTAAAACTAGCTTTTGCTTTGGACTCATCATCCAATTCAATTTGATTGAAACCTTTGCTTAAATCAATGGTGGAAAAATATTTTGATCCCTTTAAAGATGTCATGATATCATCAATGCGGGGAATAGGATAAACGTCCGGGTCACTGATTTTATTGACCTTTCTAAAATCTACACATAGTCGCAATTTACCACCGGGTTTGGGAACATAAATCATGGGTGAACTCCAAGGGCTAGTTGAAGGCCTAATTAACCCATACTTTAGCATTTCAGTAAGTTCTAATAGTGGTTGTCTCAAATGTACGGGTAGCCTGTAAGGAGTTGCATAGATTGGTTTTGACTCCCCAGTGTTAATATGCGCTTTAAAAATAGTGCATTTTCCGATATCAAACGGATGCTGAGAAAAACAAACTTTTTTACGTTCAGGGAGTCCCAGAAATTGCCCATGTATGCTAGCAAGAGTACATAATAGAGAGTAAGAAATTCTTACGCTAGCATGTACAAATCATGTAAGGTATGCTCGATTCATTAACTCGGGACCCCCCGTAACTTCCGGGGGGTCCCACTTTGCACTAAATGCACGCTTTCATATAAGCGTGTGTCTGCTCGCTGATTGGTGGTGTCTAAAACCAGGAACAGGAACAGGAACAGGAATAGGAACAAAGGTCTAAAACCAGGAAAAGGAACAGGAACAGGAACGGGGTCTAATTTCAGGAACAGAATCAGGAACAGGAGTCTAATTTCAGGAACAGAATCAGGAACGGGGGTATAATTCCAGGAACAGGAACTGGGGTCTAATTTCAGGAACAGAGTCAGGAACGGGAGTCTAATTTCAGGAACAGAATCAGGAACGGGGGTATAATTCCAGGAACAGGAACTGGGGTCTAATTTCAGGAACAGAGTCAGGAACGGGGGTCTAATTCCAGGAACAGGAACTGGGGTCTAATTACAGGAACAGAATCAGGAACAGGAGTCTAATTTCAGGAACAGAATCAGGAACGGGGGTATAATTCCAGGAACAGGAACTGGGGTCTAATTTCAGGAACAGAGTCAGGAACGGGGGTCTAATTCCAGGAACAGGAACTAGGGTCTAATTTCAGGAACAGAATCAGGAACAGGGGTCTAATTTCAGGAACAGAATCCGGAGCGGGGGTATAATTCCAGGAACAGGAACAGGGGTCTAATTTCAGGAACAGAGTCAGGAATGGGGGTCTAATTCCAGGAACAGGAACTGGGGTCTAATTTCAGGAACAAAATCAGGAACAGGGGTCTAATTTCAGGAACAGAATCAGGAACGGGGGTTTAATTCTATTAACAGGAACAGGGGTCTAATTTCAGGAACAGGAACAGGGGTCTGATTTCTGGAGCAGGAACAGCGGTCTAATTTCAGGAACAGGAACTGGGGTCTAATTTCAGTAACAGAATCAGGAACAGGGGTCTAATTTCAGGAACAGAATCAGGAACACGGGTCTGATTTCAGGAACAGAGGTCTAATTCCTGGAACAGGAGCGGGGGCCTAATTTCAGGAACAGAGTCGGGAATGGAGGTAAATTCTAGGAACGGGATCAGGACAGTGTTCTCTTTATTTCCATTCATACATTTCTGAATCCACCATTGTAAAAATTATAAAAAGCTTTGCAGCACTATTTTGTGATTTGAAATTTTAAGCTCGAAACTTTTAAAACAGTGAAAACCAAATTAACATAAAAGTTTGAAATAAACTTATCAAACAGTTCCTAAGTGAACATAACAAAGCTATTTTAGTGTTGCGTGTACACTCAGCATAAAAACCAGACGCAACTGGACAAAGCACGTCCGTTGGCGCGAGTAACCAGTTCAGACTGGCAATTTCCCAAATTTAGACATAAACAAAGTCACGCGATCACTATATACTATATCATAATATCATATATATGAGCTGCTTTATAAGAAAGAATTTCGTAGTTTCAAAAAGAATATCAGTAATCGACTGATTCCGCTATGTCGTGCCTAATTACGTTATGTCGTGCCTAATTCCCGAAGTTGCCGTCTTCTAGAAATCGGCAAGCAGTTGGCCAATTTCTAGAAATTGGCTAGTGCCTTGCTGAATTCTAGAAATAAGCAAAATATTTGCTCAATTCTAGAAATAGGCAGGCGTGTTTCTGATTACTAGAAATGAGCAAAACGGCTTCCGATTTCTAGAAGTCGGGAAAATTTCAAATTGCCGAATTCTAGAAATGGGCAAACAAATTTTCATTAAACGTTCTACTTGGAATCCTTATTTTTAATCAAGTTTTCTGTCAACGGTTTGCGGTGTGTGGATAGAATTGAAATCATGAAGCCAAGCTACAAATTAGAATTCAGAAATATTGAAACATTTTTGCAGACCCTATTCCTGAAATTAGACCCTCGTTCCTGTTCCTGAAATTAGACCTCCGTTCCGTTCCTGTTTTTAGACCCCAGTTTCTGTTCCTGGAATTAGACCCCCTTTCCTGATTCTGTTCCTGAAATTAGATCCCTGTTCCTGTTCCTGAAATTAGACCCCTGTTCCTATTCCTAGAATTAGACCCCCGTTCCTGATTCTGTTCCTGAAATTAGACCCCAGTTCCTGTTCCTAGAATTAGACCCCCGTTCCGGATTCTGTTCCTGAAATTAGACACCAGTTCCTGTTCCTGGAATTACACCCCCGTTCCTGATTCTGTTCCTGGAATTCGACCCCGTTCCTGACTCTGTTCCTGAAATTAGACCCCGGTTCCTGTTCCTTTAATTAGACCCCCGTTCCTGATTCTGTTCCTGAAATTAGACCCCAGTTCCTGTTCCTGGAATTAGACCCCCGTTCGTGATTCTGTTGCTGAAATTAGACCCCAGTTCCTGTTCCTGGAATTAGACCCCTGTTCATGATTCTGTTCCTGAAATTAGGCCCCCGCTCCTGTTCCAGGAATTAGACCTCGGTTCCTGGAATTAGACCCTCGTTCGTGATTCTGTTGCTGAAATTAGACCCCAGTTCCTGTTCCTGGAATTAGACCCCTGTTCCTGATTCTGTTCCTGAAATTAGACCCCAGTTGCTGTTTCTGGAATTAGACCCCCGTTCCTGACTCTGTTCCTGAAATTAGACCTTCGTTCCTGTTCCTGAAATTAGACCCCCGTTCCTGATTCTGTTCCTGAAATTAGACCCCCGTCCCGTTCCTGTTTTTAGACCACGGTTCCTGTTCCTGTTCCGTTCCTGTTCCTGGTTTTAGATCGGTATTCCTGTTCCTATTCCTGTTCCTGTTCCTGGTTTTAGACACCACCGTTTCTTGGCCCATTAGCCTAAGGCTTATGGTAGGTAATTTATTAGTTATTTTAATTAATTATAACCTTAATTAGGTTAATGCAATTAAAAAACTAATTCGACAACTTTGTAGCATTTTTTCTGCTCTTTTCAATGATATAAAAATTGTTGCACACTACATTCCTTCATATTTTTGTATTATGAAACAATATTTATATCATTGAAAAGAGCAGAAAAAATGCTACAAAGTTGTCGAATTAGTTTTTTAATTGCATTAACCTAATTAAAGCTATAATTAATTAATTAAAATAACTAATAAATTACCTACCATAAGCCTTAGGCTAATGGGCCAATCAGCGAGCAGACACACGCTTATATGAAAGCGTGCATTTAGTGCAAAGTGGGACCCCCCGGAAGTTACGGGGGGGTCCCGAGTTAATGAACCGAGCATACCTTACATGATTTGTACATGCTAGCATAAGAGTTTCTTACTCTTATCTATTATGTAGTCTTGATGCTAGTATGGATTGATAGATATATTTCAATGGAACAAATATTAGTATTCTGAGACAATTTTCTTGCTCATTGTTAGCTTTGATTGGCAGGTATCATTTTTTCATTAGTTGCAAAGCCAGACCCAAATTAACAGTGTCCTTGTTGCTGCGCCTAGTTTTAGATGGCGTAGTCCAGACGACTTGGGAATAATTTTGTGATTCAAATTTGGCGCCAAAGTCTTCAATATTTCCATTGTCTCAACTTAAGCAAGTTAATTGAAGATCCCTCTATCAACGTAATGGCTGTAGTGGATTCAAATCGTCCATTCATTGATCTTGTAGCGAAGTGGCCAGGCTCTGCACGCACATGACAGCTGGATCTTGCGTGAAAGCTAGTTGTGGCGCGACTTCTAAACGGATAGGCTGAGTGTGATAGGCTGGGTGGCAAGGCCGCACCCAGGGGGGGGGTTCAAGGGGTCTAGAGCCCACCTTTTGGGAGGACAAAATGGAAAATTTTTGCAATTTCTATGGCAAAAACAGCTATTTTTTAAAAATTTTCGCGCCGTTGGCGCGATAATTCACTTTTTCCTCGAAATAAAATTCCAATATACTGTTTTGGGGCAAAAATGCAAAAATTCTTCAACTTCTAGGGGGCTCCGCCCCCAGACACCCCGTTGTGTTTTACCTTGGACCCCCCCTTTTCAAAATCCAGGGTGCGGGCCTGCTGGCTGGTGGTATAATTGTGGGTGATTCAGGCTATCCGTGCAAATTTTTGTCTCCGATTTTGCTGAAAAGTTGTGTTGAGGTTTTCAGGGTCGCAGAAAACGAACCTCCAGTTCGTTTTTCGATTCAGCTTTTCATTAGTTCAGTGCAAGCTAAAGTAGTAAGCTTAAGATGTAACTGAGCTAACTAAAAGCTGAAACGAAAAACGGACTTCAGATTCTTGCTCAGCGCCCCAGAAAACCCCTGTATGTAAGTTTTCAGCAAATTTTATTTAAAAAAATTTTTTGGTTCCCATTGGTCCCCCTTACCAAACTAAAATTTTATATTTTTTAAAATATTTTAAAAATTGAAAAATTTTTAATTTTCGAATTCATCAGCCTCCAGTATTCACCGACACCAAATTTTAAAGTTATTAGTCAAAAAAATCAAAAGTTAGGGCTGGGGGGAAAAGCGCAAAAGATCCGTTCGGTTGTTTACACGGCTAAATTCGGCAAGACCGAGCAGCATGCATTACTTGCGCTGTCCTACATAACTTAGCTATTAAGTTAAGTTGCCAGATTTTGATGATGAAGTGGAGGAGTTCAGGAGTTCCAACCACCAAACTGGGAAAATTTGGCACAGCTTTAAAACGAGCTTTTGCCCAGAATCTACCTTTAGCTCTAAATTAAATTGTTTAAAGTAAATGTGTAAATGTGTTTATGCTATTTTATGTAATTTTTTATAAAATGTTATTTTTTACGATCTCTTGAACTTTATAACCACAAGGTTTCAATACGGCACGGCTTACTTTAAAAACTTGGTTACTGATTGTTAAGGTAAACATTATCAGTTGATTTTTAAATCACTTGAAAAGCGTCCCCTATTCTACGATTTGGTCATATGTAGTTTCGTTAATAAGTTTAAAGGTGATGAAAATTTGTAAATTCTCAAATTTTACAAAAAATGTTTTACTTAAATTTTTCGGAGCGCAAGATGAAATTAAAATTAAATTTACACATAAATACATTTACACAATTTAATCTAATTTACACATTTAATAACTGCATAACATAAAGTTTGTTATTTGTAGGTTTACCAAGATACAAAGCTTAAAAAAGGTGGTTCAAAGATAATATTTTTAATTCAAGATTTTTCAAACTCAAAGACTAAACAGTTAAACTTTAATTTGATAGATTAGGAGATGCTGAATTGGTTATATTTAGTCCCATTAGTCAAAAATATGATTTTTTTGTTGGGGCCGTGACGGGGCCGTGTTTTATGCACACCCTAAAACTTTGCGTGTTTATTTGTTTGCAAACATTGCTTGTCTTTGAAATAAAAATGCGTTTTAGATGATTTGTTTTAGAAAGTTAAAAATTGGGATTTTGATATTTGGAACTGGCAGAAAATTGTATTTCTGTTGAGCCCAAGTTGTGCTAAGGTCAAACCAACTAAATGAAACTTGACTAAAACGCACGTAATTACCTTGTAAACTGTCACTTAAACACTTATTACTTAATTATCTGAACATTAATTAAACAGTGATGATACTCAGCGTCTATTTTGCATATTCAAGATAGCTTCTTGCTGCTGCTCCTACTCCGGCGTCTCACTTTATAATCACTTTTTCTATTCCATATGTCCGTCTGGATACCGAACATTTGGCTGGGCCTTAATTCAAAGTTCGCTGGCAACTGGTAAAATTACATAATAATAAACCCAATAGGTCTAAAGTCATCGAACGGCAATTATGGAAGTTTCCAGATTTGTTGATTTTGTTAACGTTAAAGCTGAGTTTTCGTATTATTTTTGATCCGGTTTTGTTTCGGCAAGTACGTTTCTTCTCTTATGGAGCAAAAGCAAACCAAACCAAAAGCTGTCTGTGATAAACTAGCAACTACATGTTGGCACAAATTAAAGTCATGAAACTGTTAAATTGGAGATTAGATCGACGACTTGCTGCAACGTGGCTGCGTTTAGAAGATAAGTTTCAAGACGTTATTGTGACAATATTTTTCATAACAGTTTCAATTGTTTTATGTTTGCGAGTGCAGGTCACGTTGGTTTTTGTTGTTTGCTTTGCGCATAGAAGTTGATGTTAGGAGTTGTAGTTGCATTTTTCCAAAACCAATGACTAACAAAATGGCCCCAACAGGTCACTATTCCTCTGCAGACTACATAAAAACTACAAGTAGCAAACTACCTGATAACAGCCCTAATGGTAGACTTTATATACTTTCTGCTCGCTCCCTGCAAAGTACATAATACCTTACTTTATCATAGCTAACAACCTTATCATCAATTGTTCTACGCTGACGTATCGTTCATTCGATTTCTTGAGGTCGAATTAGTTAGTTTCTCCTAGCTATTATGATATCAATACTTGATGATATGATATATAATCATGATAAATGTTTATACCATGAGAAAGAGGGATATATAATAATGATAAATGTTTATACCAAGAGAAAGAGGTCTGTGTATGAATGGTTGGATTATTGCATATCCTCCTCCAAACGGGGAGGGTTCTTTCGCAAACGTTAGCTTCCATTGAATGGAAGCCGATCCTTTTGGTAACCCTCAAAACAGAAAGCATTCTCGTATATTGAATGGTCATAGTATTGTTGCTTTAATCAACAATGCAGTGTGGCCATCTATCAAGCTCTTCTTCTATGAACAAACAGAGCATGAAACATTGTCTTTACAATTCCATCCGACTTTACCCTATATTTCCACCAGTGCACTCCTCCCTAGCAGTACTGGTGATCAAAAATATGCAATCTTTTCGATTGCTGACAGTTGACAACTGCGACACGGCAAGCGATTCTGCAGCTTAAATAGTCAATAATCAACCTAATTTGCATATTGGGTTTTCAAAAAACAGTGCATAGCTAGGCCTGTGTTGAAAATAGGGGATTTTCAACAACTGTAGCAAAAATACACGCTAAAGATGCTATAATCCCACAATAGGTATTCCTTATTGCTGCCTATGCATTAAGCCACCGCAGCAGCTCCACCCTTGGATCTCGGTGAATTGCCAGCCGGGGGGGGGGGTAGCGGAAATTGGGTGCTAGAGCTTATTTTTTCCAAGCTCTAGACTTGACTGGACTGGACTGGACTCTAGAATGGCAAAACATTCCGTCTACCACCCTCTTTTCAAGGAAGTACCTCTTTTATGTGCTCCACAGTTTAATTGTATTTTATAAGTTGTGGGTAAGGAAACCTGAAAGGATACAAACATTCCTTTACGAGTTGGTGTTTCTGTTCCACCTAATGCGGAAACCTGGGTTCCAATTTCGTGTCAATCAGCACCACAAAAACAAGAACAGGAAAACTCTGATGGAGATTTGGGCTTCATACGTATTCACGCATGGAAGATTCAAACCAACTCAGCTCCTCAGAATCAATCAGATTCACCAAATATGATTAGAAATTCTATGCAGATACTGGAGAAGTATGGCTGCTATGTGGTTCCTGATATTGTGTCTTCGACAAATATATAATATATAAAATCATCTCAATATATAAAAGTATGGAACCTTGGCTCTGAAGGCTTGGATTTACGACCAGGAATGTCATCAGCATATGCTGATTATTTAGTTTCACTAAAGAACCGATAAGGCAATGAAGCATTTTTGCATCTCGAAGATAACTGGTTTGAGAAGGGATACGTATGTGGGTCTGATCTATTATCAGATGATCAGATCAGATGCTCAGCTATTTATAATTCCAACATTAAGGAAACTGTAAAGCAGGAAGCTCAACCATCTAAACAGCACAAACCATTAACTAAAGAAGAACCATATGAACAATTTTTAAAAGAAGTCCAACTAAATTCAAGAAATTGTGACGTAAGTACGTGCATGTCTTTGCAACGCCAACTAGAAAAATTAGGGAGTTTTGATCAACCACTGATGAAGTCGGCTGCTAATTCAGAGCTAAGTTTTAGAATACTTTTATTTTTTCTTAATTATTTCATTGTTTCCCTCCCAAGCATTGTTTTCTTGGTAATTAAGCGTATATATTTCCACTCAGTCATATATAAACGCACAGCAAACTTAAACTGAACACATGCAAAAATTAAATCTCCTCTCCACCAGACTCAGCCTTTCGGAAGCAATTTTTAGTATTATGAATGTTTGGGCAATGAATGCTTTTGGAATTATAGCCAACTGTGAGTTTAACTGGCAGCAGGGAAACTGGAATACACGCATGGGTATGGGATAATCAGGAGCAGCTTGATATTTTCCTCTGCTGGTCTAGACTGGTCTACACTAAGGAGACAAACGTCAACATCTCCCCTATGCGCCAGGGGTTACCGAGGCACTGGACTATCAGCAATAACAGCAAAAGATAAGTTGGTGGCTCGGACTTAGCAGCTTGTAAGAACAGTTTAAGATATTCATTGAGCCTTTTCCTCGGTACAGAATTCTCTTTTGTGTTTTGTACAATTGGTAAAAGTAGCAAGAGAAGAATTTAAAGCAAGTAAATGACGGCAGGTAGGACTTTTTCCTATGTAGGCTTTTGACACTAGGCTTGGGGGTGGAAAAGGTCCCCAGGTCTTTTGTCAATCTTAATTTGAATATTTAACAAATAATAATTCTAATCCTATATAATCATTTAATCATATTTGTTTAAGAATAATTACTACATCAAGGTTGTAAAAATCTACGCAGCACATTAGGCTGATCAGATTGGGAGAATGTACCATCTGCATCAATCGGCCGCAAACATGAAACTTTGGATCCGAAGGATCCCTCAATGAAAATAAACAATGTTTGCTTTTCATATGGGCCAGCTGGCACCAAACATTAGCAGTCCCCCCTTCCCCAGCATGTCAACTAATTGTCCGAGGGTTAAGGGGCGGCCGCCTTCGGGTGGAGCTGCCGAGGTGCGTTCATCGCACAGACGGTGATGGACAAATCTCCTGCCTTGGTACTCGCCTCGGGTAATTGTGAAGACAATTATTCGGTGTCAGCCAATCACCCTTCCCCAATAGTCAAAATTAGAAAATTATTGTGGCTGACACTACTCCTAACCGGTGCACATCCAACTGGAGTGGGGCGTATGGAAAAACGCCAACTAATTTGAGAAGACCTGAAGAAAATTTCGATCTGCGTGTGTCCTGAATGGCGTAGAGCGAACGCTCTGACCTCTGCACCATTCGGACTTTTACGAAATGAGCCGGTGTAAAATATTCTTTGATTTTTTATCTTCTGTTGGAAATTTCTTAGCAAACGATAAAGCAATTTTTAAGTTAGCTAGTGTACTACTTTGTACAATGGAGTCATTTTGGGAATTCAAACGCAGTAGTTACGTGTTGGGTGTTCTCGTGGTGTAGTAAGTTGGGTTGGGAGAATTCGTTTGCTGTGCTGGCAGCTGAGATATTTTGGTTTTATATTCTGTGCGAAGTCACTCCGATTTGTGTTTGAATTATTTGAATTGTTTTCTGGTCGAAATGGTTTAGAAATGTACGCAGTCCATCCGTGAAACTTGGATCAATGCTATCGTGTTCTAATTTTGTATTTAAGTTGATTTTATTGGATAGACACGAGTGGAGGCACTTTAGGCATACACTACCGATTATAGAACCTGCTTACTTAGTTAAGACTAGTTTATTCAGCACATCATCAGCAAAGCATAATTTTTACAAACTGGCGACCGTTTCATGCGGCAAATGTCTATTTTCAGCAGGTCTCTTGTGTTTGCTCAGCCATATAAATTACATGCATTTTGCAGTCAAAAGATAGCTTTCACCACATGTTCATGCAACCAGTGCTTAACGATGGCGGATCATAGCATTCACGTAAGTCTTCAGTTTTAGAAGTTTCCTACGGTTTGACTCATAATGTAAATCTACGTTCTTCTCAATTGTGAGACAAGTGAAAACCGGTTGCAACTTGTAATTCTTGAAAGGAAGACTGATTATAGAACCTACTACACACTGATTATAGAACCCATACACTACCGATTATAGAACCTGCTTACTTAGTTAAGACTAGTTTATTCAGCACATCATCAGCAAAGCATCATTTTTACAAACTGGCGACCGTTTCATGCGGCAAATGTCTATTTTCTTTCGTCCTAACACTCGTGCCACATCAAAACAGAAGAAAAACAGTTAAAAGAAAAAGTTTTTCATTTTTCAAATTTGCCTGTTTCTCAGGACCCTGAAGTTAATGAAACTTTTGTGATGTTTCAGCCTGTCACGTCTGCTTTGGGGGGGGGGCGAGTGTGGGGGCGGAAGAACGCCGCTTCGAGTTCTAATTTTGTATTTAAGTTGATTTTATTGGATAGGCACGAGTGGAGGAACTTTAGACATATACTAACAATTATAGAACCTGCTTACTCCGTTAAGACTTGTTTACTCAGCACATCATCAGCAAAGCAGAATTTTTATACCGGCTTACCTAGACGGAAAAATCTTGACGTATCATTATTTTAAACAATGTAATATATATCTAAATTCGCAGTCAAAGTAAGCACTAATAGAGCAATTTGAGTAAAGTGCAATTGCAATCTTTTCACACAGATATTATAACTGCAATCATAGTTACTTATTGATCTCTTAAAATAAGCCAACTAAGTGACAGCCAAAAATAGCGCCCGATTTTCAGTAATATGAGTAAGAAAGGACATATAGTCATCGTTTGCAAAATGATATACAGAGCTCATAAATTAAGTTAAATCGACTGGACCAATGCTATAAAAGTTGTAAAATCCTGAAGAGACTTTCGACTAAATACACCTCAGTACTAGGAACATGTGTTGAAGATAGGGCGGAAATTCTCCTCGACAAACAACTTACCTGCAAGGAATAGAAATTTAAATGAAAAATTCATTCAAATGTACCGCCTCAGGCGGTACAAAAATAGGTTGCTAAATGAACGAAAAAATATAACAGTTAATGCAACCAGCTATCAGAGATTAGTTACTCTGAAGACACGTTGTCTGCTTCCAAACGCAAAATTGAGCATTTACTACGCCTTAATGTGAGCGCATCTGGATGACTCAGTGTTCCTTATGCAGAACTGCAGTTTAAACAAAAGTTTCTCTTTCTCACTGTCTGTGAAGCCATCTGCAACCTGCATTTTGCTTCCACGTACTAGTTCACTTGAAAACAGAGTTTCCAACAACTAGGAGCAAGCGTTACCGGGATTAGTGCGCAGAATTCCTTGTCTGCGGACAAAACATCGAGTCAAATTAAGGTAACGGCCTCGAAAGCAAGCCTCTGCATATCCATTAGGCTAACAGAAGAAAATTAAATCTTACTTAACTTTTAGCGCTTAATATTACCTTTTCCGTGCTTGGCCACGAATGGACCTCCTTTTGAGCCGCATTTTGCTTCAACCAAGAAAAATTGAAAATTTAGTCCGAACGTTTAGTTTTGCTTACTTATTATTTGTATTGGTTATAGTGCAATATCAAAAGGCTAACAAAGAGTAGCAACACAAACACATAATGCTTAAGGTGGTACCCTGTTCTCGCGCTTAAGGGAACACCCACTTAAGAGAACATGTTCTTTTAATTGAACATGTTCTCTTAAGTGAAATCAGAAAAATACTGAAGCATAATTGAGAAATTATTTTTAACAGTTAAATTTTCTAAGACTTGGTCAACTACTGCTGAAGTTTTAGTTATTTTAAGAAGAAATTAATCACTGGTACCATAAAAATGGTAACAGCAATTATACAAAACAAAAAAGTAAACTCGATAATTGCTTCTCAGTGGTACTGTGTAGAGATTTGGACAATACGATCTCTGAACAAACGAAATTTGAATCACAGAAATAAACTTGTAGAAAGTACGCTCTGAGAGCGTGACCCCCGACAAGCGAATTTCTGGAAAAGTAAAAGATTGCAGCAGTTCGGCAGAGTGTGCGCAGGTCAGATCCTTACCGCCCTAATTACCCTAGCCTACAGCAAAAAGGAACAACCTGACTAAAATTACGATTTTTACTAAATCAAAGTACGAGTTTACTTGGAAATCTCAAATTATGACGAAAATAATACAAAAGAGCAACGGTTTAACTATAGAATTCAAATAACAAAAATACAATGGCACCAGAGCAGAATTTTAAGATAAAATAATAGAACAACACAAACCTGACTCCCAAATTCCTAAGGCCAAACGGCCGAGACAAAAGAATGGCCGACACAAAGTTAAATGGGGCGTAAAGAATAGAGCAATGGCGCCCGACTAGCCTCTACGAAAGTTTGAATCCAACTGACTGACACGCGCTCAATTTTTGAATGATTGTGACAATTAGCTAGTCCGACCGTGGGCCTATACACAAGAGTAATAATTTGAAAATAATTTAGTTTGACCGTTCATGAATTTAGCCTTACATTTAGAAATTCAATTGAAAATAGCGAAATATGAATTTATCATGAAGTTAGCAGTACACTTTTATAATTTTAGATGAAAATATGCTTAGACTGACCGAAATAATTCTTTTAATTGAACATGTTCTCTTAAGTGAAATCAGAAAAATACTGAAGCATAATTGAGAAATTATTTTAACAGTTAAATTTTCTAAGACTTGGTCAACTACTGCTGAAGTTTTAGTTATTTTAAGAAGAAATTAATCACTGGTACCATAAAAATGGTAACAGCAATTATACAAAACAAAAAAGTAAACTCGATAATTGCTTCTCAGTGGTACTGGACATTCATTTAAAGGAACATGTTTTCTTAAGGTGGTGATTCCTTTTGGGCACATATTATTGGTTGACGGTTAAAATCAAGATGAAATTTGATGAAACTTTCCAAAATAAGTTCTTTTAGCATTCTAACACCCTCCCCGCAATCCCGCTTCAAAACTTCGACGTCTCCGATCAGGGCGGTTTTTGCCAATGTTTGACATTTGGACAGTAGCTGCATAGCCATAGTTATACTCACTCGAAAGATCTTGTTGAGCTCTACATTTTTGCTTTTTGAAGCACCTTTCTAGCTTCTCTCTATAGTGAGATATAGCTGATTTTCTTATTTTGGCGTTGAAAACTTGTCATTTTTACAGAAATCAAATAGTCCGCCATTTCTTGAGCGACGCTAGCCGTAAAATTAAACTAAGGGTGTCAATTTGAAGGTCTCGTCGAGGCCGATAATTCGTGGCGTTGCAATCTTGTAAATGCTATCCCGTACGCTGCTATCATAAAAAATGTAGTTTTTGCAAAAACATGACTAAATTTCTTCCAGCGATTGTGGAGCATTTACTATGCAAGCTAGGGGGCTGCCACTTACTGGACGTGTTTCACACAAAAATACCCAGGGACCCTTTTTTAGTTGCCCCGATTGCTGCTTTCTAGCTAAAGTGGTCGCTTGCCAAAGTTGGGAAAAGTAGGCAAAATACAGGTTGCGCATACATTTTAGTTATTTCTTTATAACGAAGAGCGGTTTCATAATAATTTAAAAAGGGTCCCCAGCTATTTGATGGTGGAATCGAATGATGTAGCCGACGCCTCACGAAAAAATTTACTTTGTTCTGCAAAAAATCTGGAAAATTAAATTATTTCAAAAATGCAGTAAAATAATTTCCTAGAACTAAAGTTAAGTACACTGTATTCATTAGAAAGAGAATTTTCTATTTCAGTTTCGCAATCAGCGTCGTCGAACTACCATATGACCAACTTTTGAGAGAAATCGAAGACAAAAATTTTTACGTTCAGAATCCGGGATTTCGTGAAAGTCCGGATTTTCAGTTTTACGGCCATACCTTTGCTAGGAGCATTTCCGGAAAATGTCGCAAGAAGGAAAGTTTCATTAGAGTACCATATCGACCACTTTCGGAAAAATATTTCAAAATGCGGAATTTTCCGGGTCCAATATCTCGAAATCCGTAAATTTTCCGGAAATTTTTATTTCAGTTTCGAAATCAGCGCTATTGAACTTACCCTATGACCGACTTTAAAGCAAAATCGGAGACAAAAAATTTTACGTTTCCCTTGGTCCCCCCTTACCATTCTAAAAATTCCGTGATTCGGTATTCCCGGAATCCGGGAAATATCGAGTTGCCCGCACTTCCGGGAGCACGTTAGGTCACCCCCATCTCACAGTGAAAATTTCAGCCCGATCGGTCCAGCCAATCAAAAGTTAGAGGGGGGGACACGTACGGCAAGAAATACTAATAGCGGACATTCCCCACACAAAGGGTTGCCTTTTTGGGAAAAAGCCAAAATTTTTCCAATTTTGCCTGTATTGCACTTAAGAGAACATGTTCTCTTAAGCGCGAGAATACGGTAGTACCACTAGCTGGACTTCCTACATAATTTTTGCATGGATGAAGCAATCTCTTCAAAAATTTAGGTGAATCAAGCCTGGCTGGCAGGCTATCTTTGCACAAAATTTTGGTGTTAGAGAGTGCATAATTGGCTGGCTACAATCATGGCTTTGCAAATAATCAAGATTTGATTTAAGCTCTATATGATACATTTAACTCTTAACGTGAAAGAGCACAAAAAGCGCTTAAAATGATATGCATATCTCTTTTGTACGTGGTTATCAACAGTTACAGATGTTTGTACATGTGGCTGAATTACGTTGCCCGTTTGCACACACAATGTAAAGTAAGAACAGTTTATCCGAAAATTAAATCTACTGGGTTTTAACGGTAATAATAAGCAAGATATAAAATTTTCAAATTTTTGAAATGCGCTAAAAACGGAAAACTCATTTTTACGAAAAACTAACAAAACGGCCTGAGCGTATGTAAACTAACCATATACACAAAATCTCAAATGATTTGATAAAGGATTGTAGAAGATATGTAAATTCAAAGCTTTTAATACATTTCCTATTGTGTAGACAGCACGCCAGTCCCCACAGCGTAGTAGATCAGCTCATCTGTTGCAAAACATGATTAAGAAAAAGTATGCCAAATTTCAAGCCGATTCATTAATTATTTAGTTCACAGTATCTGTTCAAAATCCACCCCGGTAGTGGTAATACCACCTTGAGTAAAATATTCCATTGCATCATAACGATGAAATATGGGTGGCGTCATGTTTCGAACGAACTGATTGCTTAAGTTTTAATTCATAAGAAGTGTAATCTACAGTGCATAATTCTTCTATATATGTCGCATTGTGAGTGTAGAATCATTGAATGTGTAGATTCAATGGGCAAATACGTATACTAAAGTAGTAGCTGCATGATGTTAATTTATCATACCCACATTAATCTTCAATACCCTTTACCTATCGTGCGCAGTCGATTCCAAGTAGTTTCTTAGTGGAATACTGATGCTCCATCCATAACTTATAAAAGAATTAGGAGTCGTCATTAAGTCTAATCGCGCCTAAGGCTAACTATAAAGACACCTGCTAGCTCCAGAAAATTTGAAAAACTGGAGAAAACCTAGTCATTGTTATTTCGCAGAGCAGGGTAATTATAATAAAAATCACCAGCCTTTTTAAGAAGCGTCCTCTGGGCTGAACGCAATCAATTATAGTCTGACACAAAAATGTGCGTAGATCGTAGAATATAGCGATCACTTACTGCATGTATAGTATTCATTTGAGAGCCATAACATTCGTTATATATTTTCGGAATCCCCGTGATGAGAAAAAATTTTTATAAAATATAAGAATTAGAAAAATTTGAAAAATTCCAAATATCAGCTTATCTGGGTTTTTTCTCCGGAATTTGCATTTTAAAAATTTCTGCCTTTCTGCAAAATTTTCTCATCTGAAAACTCGCAGAATGACGCAAAACGAAGAAAATAGGTTAACGTTTGAGTGTAGTAAAAGTCATTTTCAAAATTTAGAAGTTGATTTTACAAGAAAATTAGTATCTTTTGATCCAAAACTTCAAAAATTGATTGCAAATGAGTTGCGCTTAATATGCCAATTTTGCTGAATCCAATGATATCAAATGGTACCACTACGATGAATGTTTCGTGTGATATAAATTCTCCTTTTTAAATTTAAATTGCTCCACGGGGCCCCCTATCAAAGCCGTCAATAGAGTAATTCTGACGTGCTGATTTCGAATCCGCAGTCGAAATTTCGATCCGAGCTGCTACAGTTGAGCTATTGATGGATTCTTGATTTTCCGGGCAAACGATAAATTTTCATGAAATTTTGACTGCACATTCGAAATCACCACCCCCGAGTTATTCTATTGGGGAGTTTTCGCAAATTAAAGACACAACATTTTTATCAATTTTGATCGATCGATTCATCCGATCGATGGATAAATGGTATCGATCTCACGACTCGATTTTTGAAATACCTACCTGAAATAGTCGCGAACGCATAGAGACGCGCGTCGACGCTTCAGATTGTAACATGTTTTAGCCGCTTAGAACCAATCGAATTCAGGGTGCATTCATAGTTCCTGTCGCAAGCAGACGCGCGAATGTAAGCGTTTGCATGCGCTCGTGAGCATGAATTCGTCACAACCGATTTTAAACGGCTAAAACGGCATGTTACAATCTTATGCGCGTCTCTATGCGTTCGCGACTATGAATGCACCTTGTTGTTGTTGTTGTTGTTGTTGTTGTTGTTGTTGTTGTTGTTGTCGCTGCTTCCGGCCACCTGACCAAAATCAATCCACCCGGGCAGCCCCACCAGGGTGGAGCCCTCCGCATTTCCAGGCTAGGACCTCCAGGGGCTTACCCCGAGGACTTGGGCTGAGGGGGATGGGCCCAAATGGAGGACACGGGTCCTGTCCGCCTGAGGGCAGCAGGAGATGAGGTGGTGCAGTGTGTCTTCTTGGCCTGGACAGAACCTGCAGTAAAGATCCGCTGCTGCCCCGATATGGTACAAAAACCAGTTTAGTAGCGGGATAAATCCGCCAACCCTGAGTTGGGAAAGGACTGATCTCTCGTTTCTTTTGAGATTGAGTTCAGAAGGGCTGGGGGTGCGTGGGATGCGGTTTAGATAACAGAGTCTGTCTGACTGGAGACCTAAATCCACTGGTTAGTAAAGTGCTTGGAAGTTCGTCAATGGAGACATCCTGTATTCAGCGCAGTGCAGTGTCCAGAGCGCGCTCTGCACCGAAGCTCGGATACCTACCGGCTCTATTTGGTTCCTGGTGAAGTTTTCTCGGTAGTAGATGATATGGGCTCCGCTTCCTCCGTTTTTAGTACCTTCTTGTGCCGACCTATCAGTGAAGATGGAGATATCGACCGGGTCCAAGGTACTTATGGCAGATTCCATGGTTGCTTTCCAAGCTGAATAAAAACGACCATATCAGGCTTCAAAAGACATTGTACCCAATTATTAAATAAAGAAACAAGCTCGGTATTTTACAGTTAAGGAGGGGGCTACTAAAATCGACTTCCCCGACTTTGTCCGATTGGCCTACTTTTTGGCACAGATATAGAGCATGGGTGTGGTCAAAAAATATCGGGGACTGAGATCTTAGCCGCCCTCCACCAGTGTGCAGCCGTAGCTTTTATCTGCCCGACTCCCCACTTTTCACAACTACCAACATAATTGATTAAGAATTTCTGCTTGCTGATAGGCCCCAGCGTCAAAGCTGCCATTTAAATGTGTCTTCACCTGTAGAAAAATACCAGGTGGCTGTATCTTGTCTACATCAACGGGAATTGATGGTCAAAGTTGAAGTTTTGCCAAAAATTTAAAAAATTTTGACTAAAGAAACAATTTTAATACTGGTGAAAGCTATATGGCTGTAATTTGGCATATACAAAGGCCCTATAGGTGTACTCATTTGTGCCAAATGGTAGGAAATTCTGCCGACAGAAAGACTGTTCATGTCCACTTGAATCTTCAAGAATTCCCAAAATCGCCATTTTCGGTCTGTCGGATCCTGTGTAGAAGCTTTCTGCAGCCATATAAGTAGCAAACCTCCATTAATCTATTATTCGAGCTGAAATTTGGTGTGGGCGTATTTTCGACCACGCTGAGTTCAAATAACCCGAAAATTTTCAATTTCAAGAAATTTTATTTTTTCGATTTTTGGGGTACCACTTCCCAAAATGTGAATCTGGCTATTTTTATAAGCCTCTAAACGTTTTTATAGGCGTCGGTATTTCCTAGGTTTGAAACGTTTTTCAGCATAAAACAAACGTATGCAATGACATAAATAAGTTTCCAATTTTTCGAAAAGTATAAAACTCGAAATGCTCCTTTGTAAAATGTCTCGAAAATTCTGAGGCAAGCAACCAGTTGACAGGAAGCCTTTTTCGTTCTCGCTATGAGTTTTAACATACACAGAAACGCAGGAAACATTCGGCGACTAAACTTTCGAGTCTTTTGTTGTTTCATATTTTAGAAAAGCCTTTAAAATATTTTTCGAAAATATTGAAATATTATGAAAAAGTTTCGAAAGTTTTCACTTTTCCCGAAAGTTTGTATCGAAATACTTCCAGACAAATAGTCAACGTTCTGAGAAAGCTTCTGCACCTTATGTGACTGACGTGACATAAACTTTACTTGATCCGTCTCTCCAAACAGCATAAGTGCCAACAATTTTCTATTGATTCTAATCGATCAATCCTGGTGACATCTCGGTTGGTTGTCTTGATCCCTTTGTCTGTACGAACCCCAATACTCCCCTCCAAGGCATCTGTTATAAGGCGACTAGTTACCCGTACCCCCACTCCCGTTACCCCAACAACAGACCCTTAGCTTGCTGACTTAGCTAAATACCGCTGTATGAGACGTTCTCTATGCCAGGAATAAAATATTTCGTGACTTTATCTTTTGAGACTTTTCATCTTTCGAGACATTTTATATTTCGAGACAAATTGTTTCGAGACTTTTTAATATTTTACGACTTTTTCTAAAAATTTTCGCAACATATTTATAAGTATCGAAATATTTTCTGCAGTCTCGAAATATTTTGCGAAGTCTCGAAACATGTTTTTGTAAAATCAAGACAAATTCGTGAAATGGCTCAAAATATTTTTAAAAAGTCTCAAAACTTGAAAAAATTTCGAGTCAAGTCCCAGCTTTCCAAAAACCTTCTGCACTCGCCGTGGAGTTAAAGCTGACATACCCATAAATCCAGCTTGCTAGACGGAGTTCTGCATTTTTAGCGTTGCGAATCCCTCAAGGCTTTGGAAGTAGTAGGCAACGGCTGCGGGGCGGCGGCAGTCAACCTGGTTTTGAAGAAAACTTCAGAACAAAGGCATGTTCCTGCCAGGGAAATGCTATTGGAAAGGAATTTACTTGATGGAAAAACGTTGACTAATTTAGATTTAGCTGAAGTAATGAAATATACTAAACACTTTCCCGGTATTTTTATGATAGAAACGCTAACGTTCCAGATTAGACAGAATGAGTGCGGTATTTTTCATTTAGATACGTTTGCCGGTGCAGGAACGCACTGGGTTTGATAGTGCAACAGTAAACAAGAAAAATATGTGGAATATTTTGATTCATTTGGTCTTTACCCGCCTGCTGAAAAGGAGAAGTATAATATGCGAGCAGCAGCTGGCAAGGAACCCGTTTTTAGTACTAGTAGGATTCAACAGGCTAAAATTTGTGTGGTCTCTATTGTGTCCTGTATATCAAACTGATTCACCTTGGCCTCTCTTTTCAAGATACCAATTACTTCATTTCGAAATATAATGAGTTAGTCACGAGATGACGAATCAGAATAATCTACTTTCAAATGTTAACGTAATGCTGCGCAACTTAAGGCTGTAAGTATTGGTTTTATATTTTATTTATTTTTATTTTTTATTTTTAATTTTTAATTTTTATTAATTTGTTTTTAGTTTTTTATTTATTTATTTATTATTTATTTATTTATTAAAAGAAAATTTTATAGAAAATTTTACAAAAATGTAAATTACTTAATTTCCTTGTTGACAAATAAAACGCCTTTAGTTCTAGAGCAAAAACGTCGGTACATTTTACAAACCTTTCCAGAAAAACACCATTGATTGTCAACCAGTTGAAACCGGCTGACAGAAAGCAATTTTTAATTACAATTTCGTACTCCGCAAATGTATGGAATTAAAGGGTATTCCAGAAGAGATTCTACCTCAACTACTCAAAAATAATTAAAATATTAGAGAGCAGGACATGCTGTGAAAGCAGATTTGTGATACGTTAGGCTTGACATTTATTCAAACTGTGTGACTTTTGATTTGAACCGAAACACTGAGAGCTAATCCGAAGCGGACAGGTGGAGATGCCGTCAGCCAGGACATCGCTCTTAGTGTATAGATAGGACGGGTCCATGGTCTGGAAGTACTAAACATTTTGGTGTTGAGGTATCTAAATCCTCTGCTAAATCCCGATCTTTTGGAGCTTTAGCCCAATTGTAACGGAATTGTCTAGGAACATTGTTGTCTACGAACGCTATTGTCTGAGAACAGCGTTGTCTAAGAACATTGTTGCCCAGGAACAGTGTTGTTTTGGGACTGTTTGTGAGGTGCTGTTTTGTGTCAGTAAGTATAATGAAGCACATTTTAATAAAACAAAACATATAACAAAATTCACTTCGTAGTCGGTTTTGTTAGCTATAAAAGTTGATATGATCGCTAATAAGTGTGAACAGCCTTAGAGTCGAATAGCTTATGCGCTAAACAACAGAACAACAACTCTAAGGAATGTCCTGCTCGATCCCGTCTCGGCTCCACCATCATCCAGTAGAAAGTCACCTGCACATTCCGGTTTTAGATTGGCGGTAGACATCTGGTATCCTCACTACGAGAGCCGGTCGGGCCCCCCTGAAGTTGAAGAATTTTTGTAGTTAAGACTCCTCCCAAGAATTCATTTAGAGCAAATCCGAGATCAATTGATGAGGTATGTAAAGTATGGCCAGTTTTGATTGTATTCACTTATCGCAAATATTGTATGTATTTGCTTATTTGAAGTGCTAAATTGGCAAGACTGCTGCTACATCTACCTTTACTCTATCAAAATATTAGCTTGTCAACTATCGTAGCTGTCATTAATGTGTAATAGAACAGACAGGCGGGGCCTGAGGGCGCAGCACCCAGTTGAAAATTTTTAAAACTATCACGTATGAAACCCAATTTTTTCCAGCAACGTTTGCACAAAGTCGTTCTCGTTCAAACCTAAATCTGTGTGAGGCTTGCATCATGGGCAATTTTCATTTGCGTCACATGCAAAAAATGCTTCATTGGTGTAAAACCGGGGAGCATTTGTTACCAAAGTCATATATTCACTTATGCTAATTTGGAATTTTAAACTACCTACTGGCTAAAGAATCATAATCTGCATATTAATTTCTTACCTGCTGATAGTTAATTTTAGTTTCCATTTATTCATTTTGGAGGGGATTACGCACCCTCCGTACCTATTCGCTATCTATGAACGTGTATATTAAGTCAATCCAACAAGGCAATTTTCATGCTGGACTAGACCTAGTGCAAAGTTCAGGCAAGGACGTGAGAATGAGCGTAGTAGTACTACGCACGGCTGTAAAGTCTGGGAGCCAGACGACCTCCCAGACAATGGTACCTTTGTAGATGTTTGCAAAATGTTAAACTGCCTACCTAATCTTGAGTTTAGTCACAATATAGTCTTAAGATTCTGGAATCTTAGATTGTCTTTGTTTGAAAATAGTCAAAATATAATTTGTCTGATGTAATGTTTCCCAGTAGCGGCCTTAGAAGATACATCTTTGACATTTCATATTTATAACGCCCTCAAAATTTGAGCCAGTCAGATGGCCTTCAATAAATCTGTGAAACGGTTGCTATTCTGTAAACTCTAGTTAGCATTAGTGTTACACACAGAGATGAAACCGGGTCAATTCGGGTCATTATATGGACCGGGTCAGGAGCTCTGACCCGGTCTGGACCCGGAATTTTTGGTTAGGGGAGATTTTTTGCTGTTAAAGCATATTTATAAAATATATACCACCTGAAAACTTCAATAATTACTAAAACAACTAGCAAATGGAATAAATATATACTTAACGTAATCGTGCAAGTTATTAAATGCTTGTCGCTGTAGTGTCCTCATAATATTTGTAATGC
Source organism: Trissonchulus latispiculum (assembly GCA_030248195.1). NCBI lineage: Eukaryota > Metazoa > Nematoda > Enoplea > Enoplida > Ironidae > Trissonchulus > Trissonchulus latispiculum. The sequence goes on from JASAND010014042.1 coordinate 28,290, forward strand.
CTTTCAAACTAGGATCAATAGTTTTGAAGCTATGATTGCGTTGAGTCTTACTAGAAAAATGAAACGTACGTCATGGGCCCATAAAGTCCGAACTCTTTATTTAAAAATCTGACAGCTTCTATGCTCCATCTACTGGGGGTGATTTTTTACCGCTGCTCTCGTTTTTTGGGGAGGAGGGGGGGTCACACTGTGTGTATTTCAAATCCGAGTAAGTAGGACAATCTCAGCAAAATAAGGTTTACAAACTGTTGCGATTGGATTTTCATCTTTTCTAAATGTCATGACTTTACTACCCTAGGGACTAGTGCACTTTAGTTAGATTTTATTTGTGCTGAAAAACTCGTGAAACCCTCTGCCATACAACTAAATAAAATAGTTTTCCTACAGTAATAAAACGCAAAGGTACTTATGTTAGTTTTTAGATGATTTGCTGACTTAGGCAAAGCGTTTTGTTAAAAACTGATTCCACCAGTTATGTAGTTCGCTTCACATCGATTGCGAAATCGTCGAAATAACTTTTGATTTTCCCGCTTACTTATAATATTTACTTTCTAAAGTTACTTAAGAAAACCTAAAACTTTGCCTGAGTTCATAGTTTAGACGCCAAAAATGTCCAAAAAGATCGAAGAAAGCTCATCCCACCCCTATATAAGAATTTTTTATTTTTGCAAGCTTAAACCTAAATTTTCAAAAATACCGGTTCACCGGGTCAGGGGTCGACCGGGTCACCGTGTCAGTAAACAGTGACCCGGTTTCATCTCTGTTACACAAGAATGGGAAAGAAGAATTTCTAGGCATTCCCTGCCTAGAAATTAGAATATGGAGAAGAAGGAAAGGCTGAGACAATTTTCTTTTAAAGCGCCTCTTACTAACTCTAACTACCAATTTGGTAGTGATTTTATATAAAACATTTTCAATTGTAGAAGACTCATTTTAGAGAGTTAGAAAGTGGGATTATAATATTTGGTAATGCGAAAAATTGTCTTCCATTTGAGCTAAATTCTGTTAAGGTCTAACCAACGAAGTGAAACTTGACTAAAAATTACGTAATTACCTAGTAAACTGTCACTTAGGCACTTTTTACTTAATTCTCTGAACATTAATTAACCAGTGAATGACTTTCAACGTCTGTTTCTCATATTCAAGATTCAAGCGTCTGCTCGTACTCCGGCGTCCCACTTACCTATAATCACCGTTTTCTGTCCCTTTTTTACGACAGCAAACTGAGCATTTGGCCGATCCTAATTCAAATTTTACTCCCAACCATGGTAAAATTTCATAAGAATAAATCAGGTACCCAGTAGGTATAAGAACATCATACGGCAATTATAAAAAATTCCGGATTTGTTCCGTTTAGTTAGTTAACTTTAAAGCTGATTTTTCGTATCAGTTGCGATCAGTTTTCATTTCGGCAATAATTACGTTTGCTTCTCTTCTGGAAGGAAACCAAAACAAAAGCTGTCTGTGATCTGTGATAAACTATTAATTATATGTCGGTTCAAATAAAAGTAATGAAACTAAAAGTTTCAAGCAAAGCTTTACGATCTTGTTTGTTTTACGCTCACAAATCCATAGCAAAATTATATTCTTTATGTATTCACACTTGTTTACTGGTTTTCACTGAAGTAATTTGAATTGAATTTAGTACATATATCCGTATTTAATTAAAAAGCAATTCAGCATAACATAAAGCATAATAATTGTCTAAACGGCACACGACGAAGACAATTGTAGAAAAGTTATCACAACGCTATGTGCGTATCACAAAGGTTGGACATCGCTATGTATGGAGAGTTAAATTTAACTACTTTCCCTCGATTTAGGTTATAAATCCTACACAAATCTTAGTTCCTTTTGTCCATGATGCACTAAGCCTAATGCTGATCAAAATATGGAAATGGCTATTTTCATGACAATAAGGCTATTTCGCCAACCGATAACAATATTCAGTGGAAGGTACATGTAAGATAGCTCAATGTTGAAAGAAGCACCCCTTCTGTTACTTTACTTTCTTTTAAACCTATTGAAATATTTTAAATCTGAACACCATACATGTGCTTGGAGGGTCTGGAAATAGGTTTCATCCTCCAGACGTGGAGCTCACCCCCCCAGGGGTCCCCCACCCACCAGAATCCGGATTTCTTACGTATTTTGGGCAAAAACCCGGAAAATCTGGTTCCCCCCCAAAACTAGTGATGTTTACGCTGACCTATTTAGTTTCAGTTTCAGTTTCAGTTTCAGCTCCACTTTCAGGCAAGTTTCAGTTTCAGTTTCAGCTCAAAATTTGTTCTAGTTTCAGTTTCAGTTTCAGTTTCAGTTTCAGCTCGTAGTTTAGCTTAGTTTCAGTTTCAGTTTCAGCTCCAAATTTGTTATAGTTTCAGTTTCAGTTTCAGCTCTGTCTAAAATTAGTTTCAGCTTTAGTTTCAGTTTCAGCTCCAAGTCTTTTGTATTTTCAGCTTCAGCTCCAAGTCTTATAGTTTTCAGTTTCAGCTCTGACTATAATGAGTTTCAGCTTTTGCTATCCTCTATGTTATCTTTATGTTATGCTAATAAAATTAATTAGTTTCCACCTCTACTTCTGAACTTTCACAATCTCATTGGACATTTTTGTTTGCGACAGGCAGGACACTGCGAATTTTTGGTGTCTTAGTGAATTCTTTCTATAGATAATATCACGAGCATGAAGCACAATATATAATACTCAAGTAAAACCATTCAATCTTTCCCATTGGACACTTCTATAACTATCTACATTAAAAAATTATATTGCAGCAATCTAAAAGGGAAGAATTCATAGCAATTTAATTAACCCTGAATTGGGGTTCTTTTTAGTTGTTGGTGCTGGGCTCCTTGTCCTTATGTAATGATTTTATAAGAAATGCTGTCAATTACGTCGGGCACATCTTAAAATGATTAGTTAATATTCTGAAAAAAGAAGTTGGAAATATGTAGATCAAATAAATATTCCATAGTGCCAGTATTTTAACATTTTAATGCACTATTAAAATTATACAAACGTTTTAGTGCAACATTGTCACTCTGTTCTGTACAATTTTAGCAGTAAAAGCACTCACTAGTCAAACGTTTATATTTGTATATAAGGCTGGAATTTTACGTGCTGGGAACAGGACCCAGTTTTTGAGACACTCGTCTATGCTAAGCATGCATACGCTAGAGCTGAAACCTATTCCAGTTTCAGCGAGAGCTGAAACTAGTTTCAGCTGCAGCGAGAGCTGAAACTAGTTTCAGTCTTAGTGTGGAGCTGAAACTGTTTCAGTTTCAGTTTAAGCTCCAAAACTGTTCTAGTTTCAGTTTCAGTTTCAGCTCAAAAGCTATTTTAATTTCAGTTTCAGTTTCAGTTTCAGCTCTCACTTTGACTAGTTTCAGTTTCAGCTCCAAATCTGTTATGGTTTCAGTTTCAGTTTCAGCAACTGAAACATGTACAAGGTGAAACTAGGTTTCAGTTTCAGTTTCAGCTGCTGAAACAACACTACCCAAAACAACCCTCCTGCACGTGTTTGCTGAACACACATGAAATCTTTTTGAATGATCTTAATGAATCTTTTCATGAAAGCATAAAGGTTTCTGATTTTCTAATTTGCCTCCGGCTATAAAACAACATAACTTTATATGATGAATATACAGACTAGAAAATAGGAGTCTAAAACAGCATGTGCATTATCATCTATAAATTGATGATTCCGCCTACAGGTGGAATAAAACCAGCAATTATCGGGTGTACAATTGCTGCAGCACCAAGCCTTACCGTAGTAAAGTTTCAACTACCAGGCCACCTGCCAATAAAAATGTTTTTTTAATTTGAAGTGAAATAGATCTAAGAGCTTACAAATTCCGTGGCTAGCTTGGCTCTGCTTGAAATATCAGAAACATTCTCTGCCTCCATAAAAACAAAGCTCCTAGGATTATAAATAAGCAACCCTTATTATCAAAAATTATCATTTACAAAATTCAAAGATTTTAAGGGATCCTATAAATGCTTATGGTGCAGACGAGACACTGCTGCTCTGCTTTGGACACTTCAGCAAGTTAATAATCCCTTGCCTTATGTCATCACTTTTGATGAAATATATAACAATATTGACCGCGGAATTGGCGTTGACCAGAACCCAAAAAAACGGCGCAACAGTGTTGAACACTGGCTTTGATACTCTGCTTCTAAGGGCTGATTTGATAAAGTTAGGTACTAAATCCAAGAAGAAAGTGCAAGCTATAATATAAGAAAGCGTCTTCGTTACCTTTTGTTGCCTTTTCTGCTTTAATTTTAAAACACTGCTTAGTTCCTTCTCAGACCCTCGCTGCATGAAAACTAAAGCTGCTATATAAATGAAAATACTACTAAGTCCTGTAATCGTTGTGTACCAACTTGGCACATTGACTGTCCACTGGGCTGTAGGAGGACCTCTCAAACACAATGGCGACATTTCAGGTTTCCTTGGCAAACGATAGCCTGTTATGTAAACAGCGGTAGTGAATACAGCAGATGCTGAAAAAGCTAGAAGGCTAGATGCGATAAGTTTTTCCTTGGATAAGCTGGCATAAAGAATTATGCTGATGCAGGCTAGCAACCGATCCAACGAAATCAGCAATGAAAATGTTGAAACCAAGGGAGTACTGAATACAAAGCAGAAAAGATAGATTTCTTTCATACAATTGTAATAGGGAATTAGAGCGTCTGCCTGTTTAGTTTTGATGAGCAGATAACCTCTTTTTATGCCAGACATAAATTGACCAATGCCTAAAATCAAGTCGGCTATGGCAAGGCTAGCGGGTAGGCAATACTCCTTTTTATGCAATTTTTGATCAGAAAAAATAGTTAAGATAATCAAGCTGTTGCCCAAAATTTGAATTATTCCTTCGATGGTGTAGATCAGATATACTGTAATCGAATCGTTGTCAGTAGCGGCCAACACCTCTGATGAATTATCCATACTAATATCCACCTTAGCAGTGATAAATCAGTGATAACAAGTTTTCTTCGTTGACACTTTTTGCTATCTCTACAGAAAAAATCAGTATCCAATGATTACTGGGCTTAGTTTGGATGTATATATTATATAGATTATACCGTTTTTCACTTACTGTACTATATTGAATTTTTTTAGTTCACCCCACTCCAGTTAGCTCACGCCGGTTAGGAGTGGTGTCAGTACTGCACGAATTTGATTTTTGACAGGGGAGTGGAACTGATACCGACTAATTGCCTTCGCAATTAACCGAGGCGTTTAACAAGGCCGGCGATGTGCCTATTGCTGCCTATGCATTAAGCCCACCGCGGCAGCTCCACCCTAAGGCGGCCACCCCTTGGATCTCGGTGAATTGCCAGCACGGGGGAGGGATAGCGGAAATTGGGTGCTAGAGCTTATTTTTTTCCAAGCTCTGGACTTGACATGATCCTCCACTTGCGCAGCAGTACGAAACCACTGCGTTAACGGAGGTCATATATTGAATTTCTTACTAGACGAAAGAAATAAGACTAACTTGTATTACAACTGAATAAGCTGATACAATAAAACAATATATTGGTGCGCAAAAGATTGCAAAGAACCTGTAACGAAGCAAATTAAAGACGATTACCAAGCTCCACAGTTTATTTGTCCTCTAATATTCAATATTTTTCATGC
>JASAND010014043.1:0-14570 GCA_030248195.1 Trissonchulus latispiculum
ATAACCCGGATTTATACGTTGTTAACATTTGGACCCAGTTCTTTTTTGAACCACACTTACAAAACCATCAAATTTTTTTTTTATCTTGGTGCCCAGCATTGTAGGTTCTCATGAGAGACCTTTATCATGCTGCCCTCCGCAGTACAGAAAATAGACAAAAGGCGGAGAGGCGAGGATCAAGGATAGAAAACAAGATCCCCAAGCAGTACTGACGTACGGTTATTTCAGTCACGCCCAGGGTAGATCCAGTCGTGCTGATTGGCGACTCGGTCTACCCCCCGCAGATCAATAGTGACTAGGATGGCGGAAGACTAAATACCCCTCAATCTGTTCAATCGAGCTAAAATTTGGCATGGATATGTTTCAACCGGCTTTTCATTGCTTTAATCCAGCATTTAATACTGCAACAATTTGGGCTCTAGAGTACAATGTGTCAGTTCGACTTCGACTGCCATAAACTATTTGGCCAACTACAAAGTCCGGATCAATTAAATTTGCTATTAAAAGTTAAGCTTAAAAGACTACCAAAATTTGCAGAAAGCGGAGTCTTTTAAGTTTAACTTTTTATAGCAGCAAGCTACAGCAAACTGCTATACACCATTAAATAGAGCACATCTCGAGCATCCCAACGATGTATAAATAATCGTGCTATAAAGTTCAGTTGATCTCTTGCAATAAGCCTTTGAAGTTGACCAACTTTTGTTGGGGGGATAAAGTCTAATTGATCCCAAAGTCTCCATAATAAGAATATAAGAAATTCTTCTATAAGAAATCTCCATAATGTAAGTCAGTGGAGTGCGCATATATAAACATTTTAAGACAACGATTAAAGATCTTTGCAAGTTCAGTACACACAGTATATATTCAATTCTTTGTGGATTCACTCTTAAAAAACTCCTGTAGAAATTACAGGAATTCCTGTAGTTTTCTACAAAAGTGCTCCTGTGCGGTCAGTCACTAGCGGAGCTTCCTGTATTTTCCACAAAAGTAACTTTTGTATTTTTTACCGGCCTCTCGAATAGTAAAAATTACAGGAGTTTCCTGTACAAATGTACTAAGGAAACCTGTACTTTTCATTACAGGAGCTTCCTGTAGAAAATACTAAAGAAACCTGTAGTTTCGTTCGACTTTTGGGCAATCTTGAATCAGATACCAAACCTGTAGTTTTTACAAGACAAAAAAGTGTAAATTTTACTGGAGCGACCTGTTATTTCAACAAGCATGAAACGGAATTTGCGAATATAATATTCCAATTTTTAAATCAACGTCACAGTCATCCTGCTTACTAAAACCCCGTGTGAACCAATATCAGTATGACCAAGACTTATATAACCTAGAATGGCATGGGCTGGATGGGATAAGGATTTGATAAGCTGCTGCAAGCTTAGCGGTAAGGTGTAATTCTGCGGAAGGTTTCATTAACGTATTCTTTCATTCAAATTGTTGCGAGTTTCAAAGCAAAGCTGCGGTAAGCCTAGTCTGCCCATTTCAATGGCCGAACTGTCAAAAATTTAAGCTAACGAATACTGTATTCCAAAACAGTACTGTACTTTTAAAATTCATCTTGTGGAACTATTCCACCTTGTGAGTAAATAGACATCTGGATAAGTTCTTGGGAAACATTTAATAATAAAATAATACACGACAGGGAAAATCGTAGCACTCGAGATCCCATTAACTTCTAACACAAAGTTTCCAAAGTTATTTTTCTCTTCTACAAAATCCTAATTTGCATAAATTCATGTATATTATCTGTGAGTATGTGTATTTTATAGAGGTGGCTAAGAATAGCATTGCCTTATGTGAGTAAGGTATTTTAAAACCGATTATAGTAGACCTGCTGCGCCGAGGCGCAGCAGGAAAAAGGGGGGGGGGCAGGTGCAGGGGGCGGCCGCTCCCAAAATATTTTCGGCAGGGAGCGGCCGTTACAAAAAATTCACCCACGGGGTGTTGAAAGACTGAAAATTTGAAAAAATACAAAAATTTCAGTCTTCAAAAATTATGATCACTGTCGCCCTTATATACTCAGTTTGCGTTATCAGCGTATCGAGTACTTTCCTGTAGAGTAAACCTGTAAACCAGTGAAAACTACAGGTTTCACTTGTATTGAATACTGGTCTAACTTGTTTCCAATTCTACCAAGGTATGTCCGGTAAAAACTACCAACGATGTCCTGTAGAAACTACAAGACATAACCGGTGCATAACCTGTATTTTCTACAAAAGCGTTTGTATTTATCATCTACAAAAGTGATTCCTGTAGTTTCTACTGGAACATTTGTAAGAGTGTTCAATCTAATTTTAATACAGAAGCCAGCTAAATTCAAGCCGTGGTTACACTTGGCAATCTTGTGACAACGCGTTGTGACAACGGCAGTTGTCTCCCATGGTTGTCAAGTCTGGCAACTAGTGGTTACACGTAACAACAGATTGTGACAACGCACACTTCCTGTTGAGCCAACGCTATGTTTACTATTGCGTTGTCACAACGAAATCGGGCGTGGTCCCAACGCGTTGTCACCAGTTGTCACAACGTTGCGTCACTGGTTACACGAACAACGTCGTGACAACTCTGCAGCAACGGCAGTTGTGGCACGCGTTGTGACAACGCGTTATCACAAGATTGTTAAGTGTAACCACGGCTTCAGAAAATTCTCCTAAATATTGAATACTTACTAAAGCCGTGGTTACACTTGACAATCTTGTGACAACGGCAGTTGTCTCCCATAGTTGTCACTCGTGGCAACTAGTGGTTACATGTGACAACAGATCGTGACTACGCACACTTGCTGTTGAACCAACGCTATGTCTACTATTGCGCTGTCACAACGAAATCGGGCATGGTTCCACGCGTTGTCACCAATTGTCACAACGTTTTGTTGCTGGTTACACGGACAACGTCGTGACAATGCTGTAGCAACTACAGTTGTGACAACGCGTTGTGGCAACGCGTTGTCACAAGATTGTCAAGTGTAACCACGACTTAAGAAATAAACGAATAATTCAAATATTCGTTCGAATAACTCGAATATTCCTTTATCGAAATACTCGTTAATAGTGTTGTGCGTTGGCCGGCCAAGCCATTGGCAGTTGGCCGAAAATTGTTGGAAAATTATTGTTGAAAAAGTTGGCCGGCCGACGGCCAACTGGCTGGCCGTTGGCGGTTGGCTGGCCAATGGCCGACTGTTGGGCAAGCTCAAATTTACTGATTTTATGCGACAACTGTTTTGCAAAATTAAATGCGTTATTTTTCAATGAAAAGTTAATTCATGTAAATTTTAATTGTGGTTTAGTTTTAAGTTTTAAACATCTTATATAGTTTTTAAATTTGTCTAGTGGTCAACGTCTCATCAATCTATTGTAGTCCTCCAGCAAAACTAAAACAGCATTGGAGCTAAACGTTTGGAAAAAACTATTTTGAGTAAAGTTTAATTAACTAGCGCATAATAAAGCATGGTAGACGAAAAAATAGTAAATTCCAGCTAGCCAACGTTGGCCAATAGCTAAACAACAGCTAACGGCCAACCAACGGCCATTGGCCAACGGCCAACGGCCAGCCAACTGGCTGGCCAACTTTAAACTCCGGCCAAGCCAAACCAACCAAGGAAAATTTCGGACAATCCCAACACTGCTCGTAAAATATTCTCTATTCGCGAATCATAGTAAACGACTGTTAGAATATTCGTGGTATTGGTGAATATGGAAATATTTGCAAATTATTCTACATTCGTGCCCATGCTTATACACGCCGTCGAAGCCCTCTCCTCCCCGAGATTTGATCTTAATGTTTCGAGCACATTGCAGGATTAATACATTGCAAAGCACTGAGTGTTTTACTGTTCCTATTATAAACACTTGGTATTCAATTGTATACGTGTATAGAGCGTATAAAATAATAGAGACTACAGAAAAAGAGAAATATTAGACTAACAAGCAATATGTTCTGCAAAAGGTTGAGTTTTAAAATAATATTTTATTGAAATTATAAACCTGCTGCGCAGTCCAATGTTTCATAAGTGATTGAAGATTTGCTTAGGAATTGCACAATATTGTGCAAAACATCGTACAGTTTTCATTCCAAATTTTAGTTTAATTTAATTTTACTTTTAAACAATTCAATTCAATTCAGTTGTACTTTTATACAATTCAATGTATTTCCGAAAGAAAATTGTTGCAGATTCGCTGCTACATAGTTTTAATACGATAGGCGCGACGATTTATTAGTCATCAACAGTGGAATAAAAATTCCGGTTTCGAATTCTTCAAGCAGATTCCAAATACAAATTCCACACATGCGTAATTACATGGACTAGAAGCAGAAGCATTTCAAAAGAGAAAACCACACAGAAATTATGCATTGCCTATCTTAAACCATTGCACACACGCATTTATGGTGAAATGCATGTTTTACAAACAAACTGTGTGCTCGAACTTGGGCCGAGCAAACATAAGAGACCTGCTGCGCTGAGGCGCAGCAGGAAAAACAGAGCTCACGTTACTGTAAATAGCTAAATTATGTTGAGTAAGTTTTGTAAGAGTAAATGATAGGGAGAGGACGACACCGTACTACCCGTCCTAGTGCAAACAATCTGTGAGATGCTCGGCAGATTGAGGCCAGAATCTCGGTCGTGAGGATGGGATAACCGTTAAGATTGTTGTTCACATCAACAATTTGAATCAGACATGCGCAGGAGGTGAACTGTTTGGTGGGGGAAATGGTAAAGTATTTAGGAATCTAGGTCAATTTCATCGTTTTTAGTTTTTATAATTTCCTATAAGCGGATGGATTGCTTTTGATGAATGGCTCATGAAGAAGAAGAAATTGCAAACTTTCTACAGAATATCATTCCATGACTCAAAAATTGGTGTGTAGCACTACATCCTCCCTCACACCATTTAAAAATGCATTTCGGAAATATAATCAAGAAAGGATCAAAGAAAAGTACGTGGTTGTACTTAAACACATCGTTTGCAATGTTAAGCCCGGTTCAAGATGGTGTGTTTTGTGCTCTGTGCCTTGTGCTTTGGTGCTTTTGTGCTTTATGCCTTGTGCTTTGGTGCTTTTGTGCTTTGTGCTTTCTCGCTTCATGATCGTTTGAAAAGCACAATGCTTTGTGCTTTGTGCTTTAATACCGGTTCATGATTGTTTTCTGTGCTTTGTGATTTGCGCTTTCAGTGCTTTCCAGTCAAAACAGGCCTTGCTCTGTCCCGATTGGTTCGAAAACTGAAACTGGACGTTACATGAGCACTACAGTATTCCCAATGTTGAAATAAAACTTATTATTTGGACAAAACAAGACAAATTTAATTTTTGAGAGCATCACTATTTAATAATTATCATGAATTAGCTATAGTAAATAAATAGAGATTCATGCAAAAGTTTAATTAATCAAGTTAATTTATAATAATTATTATTTTTAATCATTATTAATGACAGTTATTATTAAATTAAATTATATTATTTAAAACGTCAATAAATTCAACCTGTTAAGATTTTTTAAAATATTAAAATTTTGAATACCCTCCAAACTTGCTTCCGTGAACTGTGCTTTTGATATTGTGCTTTCGCATCATGAATCACTCGTTTTCTGACTCCTGAGAACAAAGCACAACGCACTTTATTGTGAACCGGGCTAGTCGTAAACTCATTCTGAGATTTTGTCTTCAATCTCCGAGCATCTAGTGTAAAAAATTGAGTCTGTTTCCACTAAGATATCCTTCTGGTACTTGCCAACCTAATTTGTGCATAAATTAGACAAATCCCTATAAATTCTTTTTAGCAGTTTTATTCTCACATTTATATCTTTTATGTTTTTAGGATTCACAAGAGGGTATGAGTGGCGATCCAACCTACTCAAAAACTTTAAGTAAACCGTTGCAAATTTCGGGGAAAGATGAGGACATTTCGTTAAATAAATCCAATTACCATCGCCATCCGAAACCTCCGTATTCGTATATAGCTTTAATTGCAATGGCAATACGAGATTCACCCAGCGGTCAGCTAACATTAGCTGAAATCAATGAGTACCTGATGAGAAAATTCCCTTTCTTTCGAGGAGATTACCAAGGTAAATTTTAATTGCTTTGATTAAAGCAAAAATGTGGCACATAATTTCAAAATAATGTTTTATTGAAGCGGCACATATATAATTAATTTTTGTATATAACAGTATATATCTTCAGTTATCCCTTCCTATTGAAGACAGCACGCGACAAGCAGTCAAGCCCAAATTTATCAAGGAATAATTTATATCTTTAGGTAACACTTTATTGTCTATTTTAGGCTGGAAAAATTCCATTCGACACAATTTGTCACTTAACGAGTGTTTCGTTAAAATCCTTCGTGACCCCAGTCGACCTTGGGGAAAGGACAACTACTGGACTTTGAACCCCAACAGTGAGTACACATTTGCCGAAGGCGTTTTCAAGAGGCGAAGAAAACGGCTGGCAAACAACAACTGTGATGCCGCTAACAATTTTCGACAGAGTGAGGAAAAGAAATCATCATTTTCCATTGACAGCATTTTGAGGGCAGAACCGAAACGGAACCAAATTGACTACAAAAGGCATTACCATCCTCTGCCTATTATGGATGAAAAGAGAAGTTTCACATGTCCTGACCTTCAGCTTTCGCCCTGCAATTACTTTTTGGACAGTGGGCAGAACTGGCCACTGGATTTATCCTGGCCTAAGTCTTCATGGAGTCGATGACGCCGTCGTTAACCTTCGATTCAATCTGATACAGTTTTGAACTGGATCTGATCTAAAAATCCTGGTTCAACTGCAGCATTCCAACCGAAAGCAACAGTTCTCTAAATGGGGTTTTAGTTTGGGTTCGTCTTTAAAATTTAGGATTTTGATATATATCATTAGTTGCTGGCAGGTTTTTTGGTATCAGTTAGAATAATACTATAATATGCATCGTCATAGTGCAGGCAGAGAATAATAATAAAACTGAATGTGGTGGTGCACATAATGCATATTAGGCAGTGGTTTATCAATTGTGAAAACTTTGGCCTATCGGTTGAACTTAGTTTTGAAAACGGATGAAATTTTCCCGAATGTATTATTTTGGAGTTCTCTATCAGTTCTAAATTGATTTTTAAATTGATTTTTACATGAATTTGATTTAAAATTATGAAAATCTTGAGAATTAAATTTAAGTTCAATGAAATTAAATTAAATTTTGAAAATTAAATTGAAATTTAATTAGAGAAATTTAAATTTTAAAATTGACTTTTATAAACAAAATTTTAAATGTCAGCCTGCATAAGAGACTTGTGGTTTTCGGCTTTATAGTCACAGCAGGGAATGAAGAGTATGAGGGTGCGAGGTCATGGTCGAAGTTTGAACGTCGGGCTACCTAAGCTCTGCAAAATTAAATCATGTTAGCACTCTCATCTTTATTTACACAAACAAAAAGTATTATAAAACATCACTTTCTCTGATAACGGTGACTGGCACATTTTGGTCTGCAGTCGCTGCAGAGCTTACAACAGTCTTGCGACACTGTTTCAAGAAATCCGCCGGTGTCACTAATTTGTACAGGTTCTCTTCGCTACTGACGCCACTAGAACTGTGCTCACAACCGACGCCGTGTGGAACTGTGGTGCCAAGCTCAGTTGTAGCCGTGTCTGACGATGAGTTTAGCGTGCATTTGATGCTGTTCATGGGATTATTGCTTTCCTCTGGTATTTGTGGCAGGTGATAGGTGTCGCCATAATTTCGATGTCTTAAGCTCTCACGTAGTTTATTGATAGTTCCCAAGAGGCGGTCTCTGGAGTAGGGGTCATGCGGGTCCGTCGGTTGATTCGGTTTTGGCGTGACCCTGAACAAAAATCCGGCATCGCTCACTGGCTGAACGTTGGACAGCCAGATAGGAGCAGAACGACAGCGATCAACAGCGGTTTCCTGTGGCAGGTGGTGAGAAATTCCCTCGTGGAGCAGCGGATATCGATGTTGAGGACTATTCTTCTCCTCCATTTCCGGAATTCGTACTGCAGGCAAATCCTTTTCCGGAAATCCGGAGCACTCAAATTGTCGCAAAAGATCATTGATGGAGTTGCACTGAGTGAGCGAAGTGCTGGGAGTTGAGCGAGGGTAGAGTTCATTACACAATACTTTGGTAATGGGCAGGGAAGACTGTTTCCAATTTCCAGAGTTTGGTGTAAAATCACCAAAAATAGACGGTTGTAGTTTGCTTGATTCAGATTCGGAAACTAGACTTGAGACTCGCAAGGCCAATTCTTGGGCTCTATCAGGGGAAGATATTGCATCTGCTCCCAACCTAAAACAACAAACCTAATATATAACAAACAAATTGAGAAAGCATAAGCATAAGCATATATATATATATATATATATATATATATATATATATATATATATATATATACACATATATATATATATATATATATATATATATATATATACACTAAAATGACGACAGCAATTTAGATGAGCATTATTGCATTCTTTATCCCAATTTTTTATGGGTTAATTACAATCTACACATGATAAGCTACATAGAAAGACATTACAAGGACTCTACAATTCACATTTGTTCACCTTAACAGATTTGAGGTTTTCGCAAACAGAATACAAATATAATATTTTTAAATCATGCAATTTGTAAGCAAGACACATCACAACAAAATAAACCCACGCAAACGGACAGGCAGAAGAAAATGGTTGAAAAGTCTAGAAAATAATAGTAAACGATAACATTATCATAATATATAACTGCTGAAAAGAATTACGAAGCCGGGAGAGGTGAACCGGGTCACTTAGTTTTAACCAGGATAATTGATAACCGAGTGACTTCAAGAATTCTTTAAAAATTTGAGGAAAACGTTTACTCTAAAGTAACGACATTTCTGAGAAGCATACTTATTAGATAAGATAAAATGAAATACAATAGGTTGCTGAACTTCAATACTATAAATTTTCCATTAGACCTTTCAGTCGAATGAAGTTTTTGGTCCTGTTCATGTTTGCCCGAGGAGTTCTCTGTATTCACTAATAAGTTTAAAAAGATATATATAGGTTGATGCCTGTGTTACTTTCCTTACTTAAGCTTACTTAAGGTGGTGGTTCCCTTTGGTCACATAACGTTTGCACCATTATTATTCATTCATTACTTGGAGTTAAGAAGCCATTTTTATGTCAAAATGCAGCTTGACATTTTCTCTTTTTAATGCATTCCACGAAACTAATGTTGCTTTTCAAAAATATTTTTCCAAAATTTTCCAATTCATACTTTCAAAACACAACTCCTGACAGCGGACGTTTCTCTGCTTTCCTGTTTGAGACTTGGCCTCCCCTCCGACCCTATTCTGCAGCCGTTTTTTTTGTACCATTTGCCTTCCAAGTGGGCACTTCTAGCTTTCAGCCAACCTAGTCTCTACAGGTTTGCGGGGGGCAACCTGTGTTGGAAAGAACAAGACAGGTTGCCCTGGGCGAGACTGCAATAACCGTACGCCGGCTTGGCTTGGGGACTACGTTTTCTATCCGTAGTCTTCTTCTCTCCGCCTCTTGTCCGTTTTCGGTCTACGGAGAGAAACACCTGACAGTCCCCACTCGGTGCCTAAACGGTGTCGGGCCCTCACCAAAAAAAATATTTTTAACACATTTTAGAAGAAATATAATTTTCCAGATTTTTTGCAGACTCAAGTAAATTTTTTCGAGAGACATCGGTTATATCATTCGATACCTCCATCAAATAGCTGGGGGCGATTTTTTAGTTATTGTGAAATCGCTCTTCGTTATAGAGATATAAGCTGAAATGTGTGTGTAGCCTGTATTTTGCCTACTTTTTCCGAATTTGTCGAGCGATTACTATAGCTAGAAAGCAGCAATCGGGGCAACTAAAAAATCGTCCCTGGGTATGTTTGTGCAGAACACATTTGTTCAGTAGCAGCCCTCCAACTTGCATGGTGAATGCTCCACAATCTTTGGAAAAATTGGTCGTGTTTTTGCAAAAACTACATTTTTTATGATAGCAGCCTACAGGATGGCTGTTGGAAGACGATCATCCATCGGATAATTTGCCCCTACGAGACCTTCAAATCGCCGCCCTTAGTTTGATTTTACGGCTTGCATAGTTCAAGAAATGATGGATTATTTGATTTCTGCAAAAATGACAAGTTTTCGACGCCAAAACAAGAAAATCGGCTATATCTCACGGTAGAGAAAAGCTAGAACGTTGCTTTAAAAAGCAAAAATATGAAGCTCAACGAGATCTTTCGAATGAATATAGTCATAACTGTATAGCTGCTGCCAAACTTTCAGAAATTGGGAAAAACCGCCCTGACCGCAAATCTCAAACTTTCGAATCGGGATTGCCCGCAGGGTGTTAGAACGCTAAAAGAACGTAGTTCGGAAAGTTTCGTCAAATTTCATCTTGATTTACGCCGCCAATCAACAATATGTAACCAAAGGGAATCACCACCTTAAGGTGCTGGTTTCCCTTCGGGTATTTTTGACTCCTACGGCTTTAATCCTTTACGCAAAGGGCTAAAACTTACGAAATAACCTATTTCCGTGCTCTTTAACATTTTAGGACCAGTCCCGTATTCTTAGGCCAAAAGATAAGAAAGTTTTGGTTTTTGGCCTTAGGCTCCTAGTAGGTAGACAAGACACGGGATTGGTTGGTATGGCTGGAAAGAGGATTCGAAATGAACATTTTTGCTCTTACAAGCTTTGAGCTATCTCCAGTGGTTAAGTCAGTATAAGCAAAAAACTGTTTTTAGGGTCAAAAAATGGCCATTTTCGAGGAAATCAGTTTTTTCAAAATTACTGCCAAAATTAAGGACAAAATTGGCATAGTTATACTCAATCGATACATCGTCCAAATGCACATTTTATGAATGCCTATTAGCCGGACTTTATTGCTTTCAGCTAGAGATTTGGCCGAAAAACCATTTTGGCAAAACTGCTATTATTTTGTTTCGAACATCGATTTCTCAAAAACTACTCGACGGATTCCGGAGATTTTTGGCAGAATCGAAATTCGCACTTCTGCGGAGGGACGTTTTTCTTGGTTTGGGCTAAAACATATTGAGTAGCAAGAAAACTCAATGCGAAGTTGCGAAATTTCGTGTTACTGTGCATTTGGCCGATTTTCTCAACCGTTAAGACCTGCTGAGCCAAACCCAAAAAACGTCTCTCGGCCCATATGTCCTTCATATCGTGGCACAAAAAGAACTTTTGGCCGATTCTTCAGTTTTGAGAAATCGATGTTCAAAAACTTTTGGTCTATATTCATCCTGTTCGATGTCAGCTTGTCAGAAAATTTCTGCAATTTTTTGCTAATTTTGCCAGTTCTGTAAGCTCATGTGAATGTACAGATAATAAGCTTTAAAACGATGTATAATCTTTACAACTCCCGAAATTGCGAAAGTTATAGCGTTTCAAAAAAAACACCACAAAAGCACTGCACAAAAGGAAACCACCACCTTCAGGGGGGGGGGGGGGTCCATCATGAAAAATTTTTAGGCGACGGATTTCGCTCGTTAACACATAAGTTAGCCACATATGTCGTGCATATCAAGTTTACATTTTGAGTTGTTTTGTTCAGTTCTCCGTAAGTTACGAGCCATCAACTGTGTGCAATTTGAATATGAGCGCGAGCACAAGGGTGCTGCAGCCAGCTGAGGCAAATTTTCGCAAATCAACTCTATGTTTTTAGTTTATTTTGTTATACACCTTTAAAAACTATTAAGAAAAGCGTTTTCGTACAGTTTCCAGCCGGATGGGCTTGATGAGAAGCTTCTATAAAGAATTTTTCGGAGAAACAAGGCCCTTGTTCCTCCTGATGTAATGAAACATTTAACAGCAGTTAACTTAAAATAGAAGCATTTCCGGCCCATAGTTCTATGAGAAGAATTCATCCCTGCAATGAGCGCTTTCGATTGATGTATAATATGCCATATTTTGAAAAATTTTAAAAATCGCTATTTTGTGAAATTCGGGGTTCGAGGGTCCCGTTTGGCACGCTGAGAAGTACTGGACGCAGCTATCAGCATAATTCATGCTGCAAATAGATCCGAAGACATGAATACACAAGTTGGAATAGAAAATCGACAATTTAGGACTATACTGTTGTCGGAATTTACCCAAGTATTCGAAAAAACCGAAATTTTAAAAATTTTGCTAAAAATGCCCATTTTTGCTCCAAAAAGATCTCGAAACAGGAAAAAACATACAATGAAACCATTGGTATCAGTGGAACCGCCAATTCAAGTACTACGGAACCCTGGAGTTAGAATTTTTGGCTTTTGTGTACGGTGTGGGGACCACGATATAAATTTGACCTTTTCACGGCCCATTGCGCTCAATTAAGGCAATTCATATTTGAGTTTCTTTGGACTGCCTTACAAAAAAGGTCAATCTGAGGTCAAACAAATGTACTTCAATTTTGGTCCCCACAGAATTCCAAACGTTACTTAACGACAGTTTGCCTCTATTAGAGCTTAATAACCGGTAAAAAGCTGAGGTAGGCTAGAAGCTGCCAATTTTAGTAAATCGAAAACGGCGCACGGTCACATCGCAATTTTTTGCCAATTTCAATCCCCACACAGTACACAAAAGCCGAATTTTTATTTAGGCCTCTGAATTAGAGTAATTTGCAATTCTTTCCGAAGACCCCACTTTTCAGCTGCAAAAAACGTTGAATTTTGACGATTTTCCAATGTTTTCGATAAATAAAAAAATTTTTTAAAATTTTAGAGGCCTAAATCAAAATTCTACTTCCAGCGTACCGCAGTTTATCATTATAGCCACATTATAAATATAAAATTATGCAGGATTACAACTGTTTGTCGAGAGATCTTTTTGGCGCAAGAATAAAATCACCACTTTTTCTGTTTCCTATGTTTAACACATGCGGACCTCGACTTTGAGGTGAAATAACTCAACAACCGTAAGAGATACGAGTTTAATTTGAAAACTCGTTAAAATATCCCACTCAAAGATCATTATATGTGAAAATGAGCGAAATCGGAGATGGTCGAAAAATTGACCAAAAATGGACCCCCCCTTAAGTGACTTCAACCTTCAAACTTTTCTCCTATAAGGAGAAACAGCTTCAGCTAAACTAAGGAAAAAAACTTTGAAACGGTTTACGAGGTGTCCTAACTACCACCTAAATAGCTCCCCGACAACATGCTCCTAGAAGGAGGAAAATTTTTTGCAATTCGGCCTACATATTGTATTTGGAGGCATAAGGTGCTCAGTCATTGCTAAGAAGTAAAGTGGTAATCATGTCTACAGGCTAACAAAATTGTGTGATGCCTGTTGCATTTATTTGAAATGTCCCAAAGGTATAGAGGTAATGCTGTCAATTAGAGGAATTTTAAAGTCGATAATGAACTTATCAGAATTCATATATACGTAGCATGCAAATTAAGTTCCATACATCTACCTCTCTAACATGTAGCAAGCCACCACCAAGTATTAGCACAGCCATAAATGTAATATACAGCCAAAGCCAAAGAACAACGGCCACAGCACAGAAATTATGGCTTCTAGATAAGCCAGGAGGAGGCGACATCTTCGTCCAGAAGTCGCCTCTCTGCATCGCTAGCAGCACCTGAAGCTTTCCCGTTTCCAGTCCCGTTTCTGTTATCACCATGCTGAGGTTGTGAGCCATAAGTAGTATGATAATGGGGATCTTGGTCCCAACCGCCACCTGTTGTTGCGTGATGTTCCAGAGGTTGATGCAGTGTTGGATCTTGAACTGGTCTACCCAGTGTTCCATTGCCATTGGACAAATGCCCATTTTGCCGAGTGCTAAGTAGGAAACAGACATTATGTGAAATAACATATACCTTTTCTCGGCCATCTCAATCTTTTGAGACAGATAAAAATGACAAAAGTTGATGACAGTAGCGTCTAGTACTCAGATTCTTGAATGCCGTCTATGAGCACTTAGCTTGGACTGATTTTTCCATAGATTAAGTGTAACTAAAAACGTGGAACGGTGGGTTAAAAAGGACTCATGCATGTTAAGTGTTAATAAGTTATATGCTAGGTTAGATGCCAAGTGGGTTGCAAGCAGGCCGGTATAGTATTTGGTTGCTAGTAACTTTCTGTTTGAGTATGCAAATCAAAAGCAGTATACATATATCCGTTTTGCTCCTAAATTTTCCGGATTACACAAACACAACATTTTGGAGTATCAGCGTTAGAGAACAGCTTATTATGCTAATATACATTTATATGAAAGCGTGTTTACGATAGTTTTATTCTGAGATTGAAGCCTACGTTTAATTAATAACGTATACACGTTTCTAACAACTTTCATTAATTTTATCTTTATTTTATTGCTGGCTGGCAGAAAGTCAACTATGAGAAAGTGCCTGCATAAAGGAGCATAAGCTGGCCAAATGCATATACAAAACCTTAACCATATTGCAGAACAACAATCTTACACCAAAAACAGCAAATCCCACATTCATAGCATTACAAAAATTAATGATGACATTCACAGTGTAAGAATAAAAACAGGTCACACCTCACAGGATTTCTCGCAGAAACAGGATACTCAATATCATCTAGGATATGGCT
>JASAND010014044.1:0-14144 GCA_030248195.1 Trissonchulus latispiculum
AGATAGGTTGCAATAGAGAAAATACACGCTAAACATAGGGAAAATCTATTTTATACATTCCTGCTCCAGCAGGAATAATAATAAACATAGCTTAACATTTTGTCGTTCTTATGGATATAATGAACGAAACTAGTTTGTGTTTTTCAGAACATTGTTAGTTATCTATGAAACAAGTCCACTATATCGGAATTTTTGTAAACAAAATTTTTTCTGTCGAGAGCCGGTTACATCATTCGAATCCTCTATCAAATATAGCTGGATAGCTGGGGACCTTTTTTATTTATTGTGAAATTGCTCTTCGTTATGGAGAAATTAGGTAAGGTCGGGTTTGTGCAAACACTAATTAAGGAAGTAGCACAAACAGGAATTAGCATTAATAACTATTAGTGCAAACACTAAACTTTTTTATGATAGCAGTTTACGGGATAGCAATTGGAAGATGGTCATACCTCGTACAATTGGCCTCTTAGAGATCTTCAAACCGACATCTTAGTTTAACTTAACGGCTTGCGTAGAGTTCAAGACATGATGGATTATTTGATTTCTGCAAATGTGACAAGTTTTCAACACCAAAATAAGAAAATTGGCTGTATCTCACAATGGAGAAAAGCTAGAAAAATGCTTTCAGAAGCAAATATGTATAGCTCAAAGAGATCATTCGAGTGGACCTGAATATACAGCTGCTGGTCAATTGTCAGAAATTGGAACAATCCGCCCTGAATGGAAATGCTGAATTTTGCAGCGGGATTGCGCGGAGGGTGTTCGAACGATAAAAGGCCTTATTTTGAAAAGTTTCGCAAAATTTCATCTTGACTTGAGCCGTCAACCTGTAATGTGGGTGATAGCGACTGCGCTATCACCCCCTTTCAAGTATTTACGTTTCATTCTTTTTCTATGTTTCTCTCAAAATTTCCTAAAAGTCAATAATGTAATTGTTGTAATTTTTATGCTCTGTCTGGAAAGACAGATCATGCACGTCAGCAGACGCTGACAAAAACTGGTTTTTTCCAGTTTGTCTTCGTTTGATGCTGACTCAGACTTGTTGACAGTCAGTTGGGAGTTAGTTTTCACCCTGAACGGCTGCTCATCTTTTTGGGGTTCCCCCACAGTTCGAATTTCGTCCACGGGCCTTAAAGTTCTTTGATTTTTCACTGTTCCCTTTTTGTACTAAAACCCTTTTTGACCTTTCCTAGTGTAAAGATATTTGTTGTTGCCAGTGAACAGATAATTTAAATTAAAAGAATGGTCGCAAGGTTCGTGAGTGTGCGCATGTCAAGCTCGTAATCTCGTCCCTAAACTCGCTAACCCCTAAACAACTACAGCAGGCGCCGGCAGTCCAATGTCGGTACCGTGAGTTTACTTTTCGAACAAAATTATGAATTTGACAGAAAGCAGAGAAAAGACAAAGTTTCACGAAATATAAACAACAAGTTGAAACAAAATTACTTATACAAAAGAGGGGGACTCTACAAAACACTACAACAAAATACAGACGAAACAAACCCGAATTCCTGTGGTTAGACTAAATCGGGGTTCCCAACCCAAGGCAGAGCAATCACAGAATCCTATGGGAGAGGTGACGCTAAAACCCGACCTCCCGACACAGCGAAACTTCCAAGACTGACTGACGAGCGTTTAATTTCAATGGCGGACACGACTTAGCTAAGGAACCGAGGTTCCTACACAGAAGTACAATTTTCCATTTATCGTTCATAAAGGTAGCGCTGCATTTTCTTCATTTTAGATAATTTCCAGTGAAAGTCAAAAGAGATGTCAGAAAATAGTTCACACTAGTTAACCCACCTAAACTCTCCAACAATTCTCCCCCTTTTTCACCTAACTTCTAACTCGCCCCGCCCTCCGTCTCTCTCCTTCTGCGGGGTGGCCCCCGTTGCTTATTTCTGCTGTCCCCCATTGGTTTACATTTACTGTTCTCGCCCCGACCCCCTTTTTTACTGTGCTGGGCTTTCCCCTTTTTGTGCTATTCTCCCTGTTGTGCTTCATAATTCTCTGTCCCTTTATATTGTGCGGGTAGCCCGCTATCCTTTATTCTGTCCCACTTCGGGTAGCCCGAGTGGTCGTTTCTGTATTTTGCCTTCCTATTTGTGCTCATTAAAATTGCCAGTTGTCCAATTTTACTTTATTTAATTATTATTACGGTATTTTCTGCTGGTGAAATCGCTAGGTAGATTTCTGGGAATAGCCCGGAACTTCATTATAACTGAGCCCAGAATTTTGTGTGTGTCCCCCAACTTTTGTCTGCCGCCCCGTTGGCGTCCCCCAAAATTTATCCGTCCCCCTTGGCGAGGCAAGTCGGTGGGTTTGTGAGCCGCCCGGACTAAAGATCTCCACCCGCAGTTCAAGGTCAGCGTTCATTGCGCCCAGTCCTAAGTAGTGGCGTTTGAGCCTTGCGGTTTAGTTCTCGGCTCACCCATTACATTAGGCTGCCAGTTCCAGGCTCTTTTTCCCCTAATTTTTCTTGTGGTCAGCCTTACATTAGGCTGCCAAGTCTAGGCTCCTAGTGTTTTTAATAGTTTTTTCTAAAAATTTTTATACCCCCCCCCCAGCCTGAAAGAATTTTTCTGACCCTCCCACCCCAAGAAATGTTTCCCACACCTATCATCAGCAACATTTTCCCCCAGTATTAGACCGCCAGGTCTAGTTCTATTTCTTTTCTTTTCCTTGTTCCTTCGGTTTTGCGCGTCAGCCTTACTAGATGCTGCTCGTTGCTGTATATCCATATTTTGCTGGTTTGCTGCCTCCTGCTGACTTGTCTTTTTGGTCTCTATTGACATCATTCCCCTTTTAAACCTTTGTGTTAAATTTTTTGCCCCCGCATCGCTTAAAATTTTTATCAGTTGTCTGATTCATTTCCGGTCCGTTTTTAAATTTTGTCCCACTTAGCCCTAATTCTGAGTGTTTATTTACGTGGCCCAATACTCTACGTATTTTTGTGCTTCCCTTTCCCTGCTATTTTTAATTTGATTTCTTGTTGTTGGGCAGTCCAACTCTTGGAATCAGTACCACTTGGGGTAGTCCAAGCGGTAGCCGGCCCTTGTTTGTGATTATAACCAGCAATTTCCTGCCCCCCCCTGAATTTACTCCAACAACCCTCTCCCAACCCCTCAACTTTTGGCAGGAAAAATCAAATTTTTAAAAAAATTCCTGTTGCTTCTGGGGCTTGTCCCTGAATCAAACCCTGTGCAGATCCGGAGCCTATCCAGTGGAGCCTTGCCTTTCGTGGACTGATTTGCTGCCGATTCCAGGTCGATTTTTGGATTCGACCGAAATTCAGGGGCCGTATTCACAAAGCTCCACTAAAAAGTGTCCCTTTTTAGGGTCAAGTGACACTACATTTAGGGACCTCACTTTAGGGAAGGGCGATCTTATTCACGTAATAATTTCAAGGGCTACTAAACCTAGGGCCCTAAAGTTAGTGGCCAGCAGCAGCTACGCTGAGCCCAGAAACAAGCTTCAGATATTAAAGTTAAATATATTACTGCTAGTTAATGGGCATCATTAACAAACTTTTCCATTAACTTTGTTGCGTTTTTTGTGCTCTTTCTAACCATAATAAAATTATTGAAGTTAACCGAAGTAATAGTTCACAAACGATTTTTTAAACATTTAAATTGAAATTTAATTTTTCATGTTTTAAAATGACATCAAAATTTAAATGTTTGAAAAATATTTCCTGAACATTCGACTCGGTGAACTGTAATAATTTTATTATGGTTAAAAAGAGCACAAAAAATGCTACAAAGTTAATGGAAAAGTTTGTTCATGGTGCCCACTAATTAATATTATTACTGTTATTATATTATTTTTCCATAGAAAAAGCGTATGTGTGACTATGTGAGATTTTGCTAATCCATGTTGATAATGTCACCATATCAAGTTCATTCTTTGTATATATGCTACTATAATAGATAGATATATTTCAATGAATATTAGTATTCTGAGAAAATTTCTTGCTCATTATTAGCTTTGATTGACAGGTATCAACGCCTGCCTTCTTTTGTTTCATTAGTTGCAAAGCAAGACCCAAATTAACAGACAATCTCCTAGTTGCTGCGGGTAGTTTTAGATGGCGTCGTCCAGACGAATTGGGAATAATTTCGCGATTCAAATTTGGCGTCAAAGTCTTCGATATCTCCATTTGGGGTGGGGACGTTATCAACATCAAATCAAATTTTGTTAGAGAGGCACTTCGGCTGTAAGTGGCTGTGCTTGGTTGTTTGGTTTTTGTGTACATCCATCACAACCTCTGATCAAAATATCATAACAGAAGATAAGCGGTTTGCTCTATGTAAACGTAAAATTATGACATCTTTCTGAAACTGATTCCAAATCTTGGAGTCAGTTCACAGTTGCTATTGGTTTCGGCTTTGGTCATTGGCACTTAAACTGAACAGCAACAGACCTAAACGTTTCGGATGTTTGCACGGCGAAATTCGGCAAGAACTATGCCGATCATGCAAACGGATCATTGCTTACGCTGTTCTACACAACTTAGCTATTAAGTTTAAGTTGCCTGATTTTGATGATGAAGTGGAGGACTTCCAGCCACCAAACTGGGAAAATTAGGACCAAGAGTCCATAATTTATTCCCTTATATTATAAGCCACTAGAGGGCTTCTCTTCTTGGCAGTGCGTAACGGTGCTCCGCCCACAATACGCGAATGTTCCCCCGTTTGGTGGGGGGGTGGTAGCCAACAGCCAATCAGATTGCAGAGACCCCCTCCCCCTTAGGTGGAGAGGGGGGTAGAGCAGAGGATTACGGTAGTTTTTGTTCTATTCGAAAATGGATCCCATGTTGGTGGGGGGGGGGGGTGGACAGCAAAAACAGGTCCCCGTTTGGTGGGGGGGTATGCATAATGGAGTACCTGTTTGGGGGGGGGGTCGCCAAGCCAGGCAAAGATTGGCTGAATGTGATTGGCTGTTGGCAAACCCCCCCAAACCGGGGACCTCTTTTGCCTACCCCCCTCCCCACCAAACGGGGACCTCTCATTGCTACCCCCCCACCAAATGAGAACCTCTGTCTGCTACCCCCCCCCCCACCAAACTGGGATCCATTTTCGAATATATAGAACAAAAACTACCGTAATCCTCTGCTCTACCCCCCCCCCACCTAACGGGGAGGGGGGGTCTCTGCAATCTGATTGGCTGTTGGCTACCACCCCATCACCAAAGGGGGAACATTCGCGCATTGTGGGCGGAGCACCGTTACGCAATGCCAAGAAGAGAAGCCCTCTAGTGGCTTACTGTTCTTCTTATATATAGTGCAATTATGCACTCTTGTTAGGACGCTACTGGCACAGCTTTCAAACAAGTTTTTGCCAGAACCAAACTTTTAGCTCAGTTGATACCCAGCCACTGCGAATGCCTTCATCAGTATAATTTTGCTTGTTTATTTGTTTGCAATCATTGCTTGTCTTTGAAATAAAAATGCGGGAGATAAACTACTCAATATGGCAAGGCAAACTTAATACTTTCTTTTTTAATAGTTTTCTTATTATTAAAAGTAATTTTCAGACCATAGGCACAGTAATAGTGCTGCATTTATCGTCAATGGCTCAAAAGCCAGGTTGTTCCAACGAAATTCGGATCGCCGACGGAATTTGAACCCGCAAAGCGCAAAGTATTATGCGCCGCTAGTAAAATTTAAATACTAACCTGTATAAAATTATTTCAGGCATACAAATGCCTAATATTTTACTACACAGAACATAATGTGGACAATCGTTCATAACTTACACAAATAAGTTAATAGCAAGAGCTTAAAGCTGGTTGTTTGCTGGGGTACCATACAGATGATTTTGGCCAAAAATAAAATTTCGATAAATTCTGAAATTTTTATATGGATGGATTTCCTAATGTGTGCAGTGCGTACACAGAAAATTTTAAGCGGATTGGTTGAAATTTGAGTGAGCTATGCTGGAATAAAGAACACTAGTCAACGTTTTAGGGACCTCCGAGGTCTCTAAAATTTTAGTGACAGTTCAGTCCCTTAAATGCTTTCGTGAATCAAGTGTTACTTTTTAGTGTGATATCACTCTTAAAATGGTCACTAAAACAGTCCCTAAAATGCTAAAAGTATCCCTAAACTTAGGGCCCTAAAGTAAGTATACTAAATTTTTGTGAATAAGCCTAAAAGTTTTAAGTGTCCACTAACACTAAAAGTGCCCCTAAAACAGCCACTAAAAGCTTTGTGAATACGACCCCAGATCTTTGTCCCGATATACGTACGTATTTACGGAGTTTCGTGTCCTTGGCCAGAAAAAGCCCCGATTCTATAGTATATACATATATCCTGCCCAGAAAATCCCCATCGTCCCCAAGTCCTGCCCAAAAATAGTATATACGTATATAACTTAGCTGGTAAGTTGTGTTTTTTCTTTTTGCATTTATAATGGACAATTGCCTTGATGATAACCCCTTTAATAGTAAACCCAGAGTGACCAGATTCCCCGACCCTCCTCCTCCTGGCAGTGGGGCCGTTGTCGGAAATTCTGGGGAGCCAGGATCTTCTGTCCATATTCACCTCGGGTCCGATTTAAGCGCCGAGGGCGACCCACGCCCCCCCTCTGGAATTTCCCCAAGATGGAGGTAGGGGTAGCCCCTCCCATCAGGATTCGACGGTTCATTTGGACGGTTCTGATCTCAGCGAGGAAGACAAATTGTGTACTCGAGCCCAGTGGAAGAAGAACCAGGACCAATTGGCCCAATTGTCTGGCACCGGTTTCCCCACAAAAAACCCTCTTTTGGGCCGCTTGAGTGGTTCGGGGCCTGTCCCGCCACGGTCCGGAAAATTCGTGCTCCCTATTCTTCGACCTCGAGCTACCTCGGAGGGAGCTCAAAATCGCCCAAACCGCTGGTCCAGCCAACATTGGGCCATAGCTTCCCCCTCATCCGGCTTGATGTGGGACAAGTCGGGTGATGTGCAGAATCGCCAGAGCTATGATTGTGAAACACCCCCTTTAATTTCAAATGATTCCTACCCCTCCACTTCGGGAAATTCGGCGAATTCTGCACCATCTCTCCGTCCTGAACCGCCGTCGGGAAAATTCCAGCCCAAACCAAAACCCCCTTTGGGTTTTTGTCCTAAAGTCCCGGCGTGTCCTGGATGGGCTCCTCCTCCCCATCAAACCCCATTGGAACATTTTTACGAATATTCCCCGCATACCCCCGGATATCCTAATCCCCATTTGCCTACAAGGGAAGCCCTGGTAGCGCAGACCGGCCCGTCCGCGAAACGCCATTCCAAATCTATTTCGGCCTCTAGAGGAACGAAACCATTCCAAGGCCCCCATGATCAGATCAAATCCCGCCCATATGGAATTCGAATTAATTCCAATTCTTACCCCCGCAACCACAACTCCAGAACTCATAGGCCCAGGTTGTGCTTCTGGTGCACCCAAGAGGAGCACGGGTGGCAGTACTGTCCCATCCGTATACGACAACCTGGGGCCCAACCACCCCGGATTCCTACGTATGTTGGCGAGCCCGAATGTGACGGCCAGCCCCCAACCTCAAGCGCAGACCTCCCCGAGCCAACAAGGAGGTGACCTGAGTGACCTCCAACCCCAACCCGGCAGTCCTCAAGCTAATCATCAACCCACTTCCCATGGCCTTTCCAGAACTAATGAAACGCCCACCTGGGGCGCCGTCAGTGAGCCCCGACGTGCGCCCCCGGTTTGACCCCTACCCAGTTAATAGGGCCCCTGTGTGTGAAGGGACTGATAACGTTTGGATGATCAATCGGAGCTCAAAGGAGCCCGAACCCTTACCCTATTTTCAACCAAATGGTCATCACCCGGAGTCAAACCAATCCAGGACGGTCTCAGTGTCCTCTTGTTCAAAGGAGTATACCCCACCCCCATCATCCTCCCAATCTACGAAATCCCCCAGCCTGTTTGACCACGAGGTCGAACCTCCCTACCCAGTCCGACGCCGCCTTTCCTTTTGGAGCCCAAACGCACACGAACTTGTCAGTGGAGGCCACAGACCAGCCTACCCACCAACCCTGATTCCAGCCCTCAACCGGCAGGGGAAAACTTCGTGTTGCGAGGTTTCGAAAGGCTCAATCGTCGGCAGGGGAATCCCCCTCGTGGACGCTACGGGAAGCCCGTAGCGCCCAAAAATACCCAAGTGGAACCTATCCCCTCCCTAATTGATCCACTGCTGACACCCAAAATTTTACCCGTTACAAACTGTGTACGTACATCTAACAATGTATGTACACATTCCACCCTTAAGTTTATTCTAAGCCCTGAGGAGATGTTGCTGTCTGGCGAGGGCCAGCAACACCTCCCCAGTACCTCGCATCACCAGGATGGTCCTACCGCTGTTACCCCTCCCTCGGCCTCCACTCGCAATGCCCCTGGAAACTTCCACCATATGCGCGGTAGAGGAGACTACTCCTGGAAAGCAGTCTCCCGACATTCCAAACGTGCTCGTCACGGCCACACCTCCCCTCTGCTATTTCCATTAAACCCTTTGGCCCCGGCCAGTGGGCTTCGTGCTACGAGTTGGGCGACATGTTCCAGGATTCCAGAGAGTCGCTCAATCTGATGGAAAACCACCAGCAGGAAGTGTACTCAATGGCCCCTAAACCAGTCGAGAAGACCTCTGAGGACTTCTCCAAAACCATGACCCTTACCCGCAAAAAATTCGACGAATTTGAAAACCTGCTGTTGGACTTTCTGGGCCAAATTCGTCAGTGCATGGAGGAGCTGGATATGTCCGGTCAACTCTGCCAATCCCACCAGTCCACCGGAAGCTAGTCTTTGCCCAAACCAAAACGACCTCCTCGACCCCACGTTTGCCAACGATCTCAATCTATGGGAGAGCTAACTTTGCCAACCGAAAGCCTAACCCCTGTTGTTACCAATGAACCTCAGCTGCCAACCCCAACGGCTATTCCTACTACCCTCCCTATCCGAAATACCTCAACTCAGGTTTTGGAGGTTGAAGACCCTGAGACCCAGTCCAAACCCACCCCTCCCATCAACCTGAATGACCCAACTCAATCCTTCGAAGCCGAGGACGCTGAGGCCCAGGATACTCCTGACCATGGACAGACAGGTCCCGTCAGTGACCTCGTTCAAGCAATTCTGACTGGTATTACCCCTTTTTATGTCCTAACGTACTCGTCTGTCCCTCCAAAAAAGTCCCCACCTACTAGTAAGTATTTTTGGTGTGAAGGCCTTATCCCTTTTGGAATCCGGTGCGAATGTCTGCTACATATCCAAGGCATTTTTCGACCATGTAAATGCCTCCGGGACCCTCTCCCTTGCCCTCCATACTTCTGCGGCTTCCAAGTTCTCCATAGCTGCGGAGGATACGTCCCTTGACATTTTGGAGAAATGTGAAATACCTTTTTTGTGCAGCGAGCACAAGTTTTCTTTTCCCTTTCACGGTTGCCCAAGGTCTGTACCAAGATTTTATTATTGGTTATGACCTTATGGAAAAATATGGCTGGTCCGTAGTCCCTAAGTCACATTCCCTCTCCACCCCTACATGGCAGACATCTCTCCTTACCCCAGATGAGTTACGGGAACTGGCCGATAAGTTTAGTATTACCGTAACGAACAGTGTCATTTCTGGTATCCTTATCCAAACCCCAATAATCTCAGGCACTTGCAGTCCGCCTAGTTGCCTGAGCACATGGCAAGCCAATATCAGCAACACTTGGGATCTTGCTGTTGCTACCCTTGAAACGACACCCTTGCCCAAACCTATTAATGCGTTATCCCCATGATCTACGTATCCCATGTCACGAGATACTGAACGAAAAACCCGTAATGATGTATTGTTGTAAGTTTTAAGAGTTATGTCGGATAACTCCGGGGCCCTACTGGTTAGGACCCTACTCCCCCATATTTTTTATTTATTATGGTAACTCAAAAAGGGTCTGGAGTGTTAGACTCTTCACCTTACCCGACATGGTATACTCACCCATCCCTCTCCCTTTTAATCTACCGTCCCTTTCCCTCCCCGTCGTGCTTTATTTCTTAGCAGCTGCACCACTCTGTTTAATTAATTTGATGCGCATCAATATGAATACGTAAGTAGGGTGTCTTGACTGAATGTCTGTGTATGTGTTAGTTTGTGGTATAAATGTATGTTTGCGTGTATTTTTTGTATAAATGTCACTAGGGTCAAAAACTGTAGGACCTTATAATTGATTATTTTTATATTTTCTAAACTTTTGGGTTTTCTCTTTTAATTCTAAAATGGGGGTTTCCTAGTATAAATATACTTTTTGTATAATTATACGAATTCTATTTATTCTCTTAGTTCTTACTTTATGATTCATATAATTTAATTTGGGGGTTTTCTCTATTTTTCCCTGTTCCACATTTACTATGACTCCTTATTAGTACGTATACTAATAAACACCAAACTTCTTCTCCTTTGGGGTCCTACATACGTATGTGCTTTTTGATTCCTAGGTATATGTGTTTATTTGCTTGGCATATATGGTTATTAAAGTAGTATGTTTCTCTCCCCTTTCCTATTTTTTCCTCCCGGCTAGTGTGCTTATTTTGCGTCTTGCATACGTACAGGCAAGACTGCAGGTAAGTAGTACCTCGTCACCCGGGACCGTACCGTAAGGTCCAGCCGATCCTACGTATGCAACTGTATACCATGTCCAGTTCTTTTTATGATTTTAGTTATTTCGACCGATGGTCGAAATGAGGCCAATCTGCTCGATACAGAGCACGGCCCACCCTTCACTCCCTGTTTGGCATATTTCAAAGTGGTTTTGAAATCCCAAACTTCCTCCCTTTGCCCTTTTCCCAAAAACCTGTCCTGTCCCCTGCCCTTTACCCTGGGTTTTTCGTTCCCTCCCCCAACTACCATTTCGGTAGTTCGTTCCTAAGATATTGACACTGTTCTCACCCCAGCACTCCCTCTCTCACAATTCTTATCCTTGCTGTGTATGCACTCCTTAAGCCTAGGGTTCGACTGCGTAGCCTAGGTGATCCCCTTTCCTCCTTCCCCCATAGGGCGCTCGTCTAGGTAGCTGGGATAGTCCCACCGTACCTGAGATAGCCCTACGAAGCTGGCATACTATATGACCGGAACCTTGGTGGGTTGTGGCATTCCCTTCACCCTTCCTTATCTAATCTCTCAAAAAGAATGCTTTACTCAATTTGAAGTTATATTCCCCTTCCCCATTCCCCTATTTTGAGCTTATTTTTTCGATCCAGATTCTACTTATATGGATTTGTTTTGTTACTGACTTTGCTATTGACAACTGTGCACTCCCATCCTCTTAAAAACCCTTTTTTCTTTTCCTTTCTCCCTTGGCACTCGCGGGGGCTCGTGCTTTAAGCCCTGGGGAGATGTAATGTGGGTGATAGCGACTGCGCCATCACCCCCTTTCCAGTATTTACGTTTCATTCGTTTTCTATGTTTCTCCCAAAATTTCCTAAAAGTCTCTAAAACCCCTCCTATGTAATTGTTGTAATTTTTATGCTCTGTCTGGAATCTCATCTTTTTGGGGTTCATCTTTTTGCTCATCTTTTTGGGGTTCCCCCACAGTTCGAATTTCGTCCACGGGCCTTAAAGTTCTTTGATTTTTCACTGTTCCCTTTTTGTACTAAAACCCTTTTTGACCTTTTCTATTTAACCCACCTAAACTTAACAATTCTCCCCCTTTTTCACCTAACTTCCAACTCGCCCCGCCCTCTGTCTCTCTCCTTCTGCGGGGTTGCCCCCGTTGCTTATTTCTGCTGTCCCCCACTGGTTTACATTTACTGTTCTCGCCCCGACCCCCTTTTTTACTGTGCTGGCCTTTCCTCCTTTCTGTGCTATTCTCCCTGTTGTGCTTGGTAATTCTCTGTCGCTTTATCTTGTGCGGGTAGCCCGCTATCCTTTATTCTGTCCCACTTCGGGTTGCCCGAGTGGTCGTTTCTGTATTTTGCCTTCCTATTTGTGCCTATTAAAATTGCCAGTTGTCCAATTTTACTTTATTTAATTATTATTACGGTATTTTCTGCTGGTGAAATCGCTAGGTAGATTTCTGGGAATAGCCCGGAACTTCATTATAACTGAGCCCAGAATTTTGTGTGTGTCCCCCAACTTTTGTCCCGTTGGCGCCCCGTTGGCGTCCACCAAAATTTATCCCTCCACCTTGGCGAGGCAAATCGGTGGGTTTGTGAGCCGCCTGGACTAAAGATCTCCACCCGCAGTCCAAGGTCAGCGTTCATTGCGCCCAGTCCTAAGTAGTGGCGTTTGAGCCTTGCGGTTTAATTCCCGGCTCACCCATTACAAACCAACAATAGATGCCTAAAAGGAATCACCCAATAATTTTAACTATGTGAGTTTTGGTAGAAAATATGTACAAGTTGCTTTAGCGGAACTTCTAGTGACTGACCACAAAAAACCATTTTTGTAGAAGTAATTTCTGCAAAACTTTTTTAAGTGTGATTA
Organism: Trissonchulus latispiculum; assembly: GCA_030248195.1. NCBI lineage: Eukaryota > Metazoa > Nematoda > Enoplea > Enoplida > Ironidae > Trissonchulus > Trissonchulus latispiculum. The sequence goes on from JASAND010014044.1 coordinate 12,445, forward strand.
ACGTAAAATTATATATTAGAAAAGCAAAGCCAGCTTTTATTTTATTAATTAATTTTCTTAATTGATTATTGAATTTAAAATTTGCAATTACTAATTCATCCTGAATTCGGCTTAAATGTTTCAAGCATTCCTACGTTTCAGTTTTACTGCCATTTTGTTCACTATTTCAGTCTAATTTTGCTTATAAAATCATTGTGCTGACTACTGCTAGCTGGTCAGTGTATTTAAGGTGGTGGTATCCTTTTGTGCAGTGCTTTTGTGGTGATTTTTTGAAACGCTATAACTTTCGCAATTTTGGGAGTTAGAAAGAGCTTTATACATCGTTTTAAAGCTTGTTATCTGTAGAGTCACATGAGCTTACGAAACTGGCAAAATTAGCAAAAAATGGCAGAAAGTTTCAGAGGTTCTGACATCTAACAGGATGAATATAGACCAAACATTTTTGAACATCGATTTCTCAAAACTGAAGAATCGGCCAAAATTTTTTCTTGTGCTATCATGCAGAGGACATATGGACCGAGGAACGTTTTTTTGGATTTGGCTCAACCAGCCTCAATACTGCAGAAAATCCGGCAAATGTGCGGCGACACGAAATTTCTCAAGTTTGAAGTCAGTTTTCTCGCAACTGGAGATGTTTTAGCTCAAACCAAGAAAAACGTCCCTCCGCAGAAGTACGAATTTCCATTTTGCCGAAAATCTCCGGAATCTGTCGAGTAGTTTTTGAGAAATCGATGTTCAAAACAAAATAACTGCAGTTTTGCCAAAATGGTTTTCCGGTCAAATCTCCAGCTGAAAGCAATAAAGTCCGGCTAGTGGGGATTCATAAAATGTGCATTTGGACGCTCTGTCGAATGAGTATAAATGGACGAAAATTGTTCGTAAGGTTCGGCAGTAATTTTGAAAAAACTGATTTCCTCAAAAATGGACATTTTTTGACCCTCAAAACAGTTTTTTGCTTGTACTGACTTAACCACTGGAGATAGCTCAAAAGTTGTAAAAGCAAAAATGTTCATTTTCGTGTCCTCTTTCAAGCTATAACAACCAATCCTGTCTGCTGACTACCTACTGGGAGCCTAAGGCCAAAAACCAAAACTTTCTTATCTTTTGGCCTAAAAATACGGGACTGGTCCCAGAATGCTAAAGAGCACGGAAATAGGTTCTTTTGTAAGTTTTAGTCATTTACGTAAAAGATTAAAGCCGTATGAGTGAAAAATACCCGAAAGGAAACCAGCACCTTAAGTAGGTATGCTCCAACAGCAAAGCATAATTTGTTGTATTAATATCTCTATAATTATGGCCAAAAGCTAGAGAAACTGAAATTATCAGCATTTCTTACTTTGGACTGCAAAGCTTCCCCTTCCCTAGAAAATTCACAACGGTGTGGTTTTGCAGGCGGAAATTCATACTGGGGAAAACCACACAGTCACAAATTGACACAAATTGAACTCGATACACACACACACACACTTATATATATATATATATATATATATATATATATATATATATATATATATATATATATATATATATATATATATATATATATATATATATATGTAGTTTAATCCCGTCCCCTCGTTCTACTAATGTATAGCAAAGCAGTGTAAACTAAATTCCTTCATGTGTTTGCAAACAGGAGTAATTAAATAGTGGTAAAGTGATCCACTACGACTTGTTGTTGCATAGAACAAGTGAAA
>JASAND010014045.1:0-15705 GCA_030248195.1 Trissonchulus latispiculum
ATCATTCGATACCTTCATCAAATAGCTGGGGACGATTTTTATTTATTGTTAAATCGCTCTTCGTTATAGGGAAATAAGCTGAAATGTATGCGTAACCTGTATTTTGCCTACTTTTTCCAAATTTGTCAAGCGATTACTTTAGCTAGAAAGCAGCAATCAGGGCAACTGAAAAATCGTCCCTGGGTATATTTGTGCAGAACACATTTGTTCAGTAGCAGCCCTCCAGCTTGCATGGTGAATGCTCCACAATCTTTGGAAAAAAAATTGGTCGTGTTTTTGCAAAAACTACATTTTTTATGATAGCAGCCTACAGGATAGCAGTTGGAAGACGATCATACGTCGGATAATTTGTCCCTGTGAGACCTTCAGATCGACGCCCTTAGTTTGATTTTACGGCTTGCATAGTTCAAGAAATGATGGATTATTTGATTTCTGCAAAAATGACAAGTTTTCGACGTCAAAACAAGAAAATCGGCTATATCTCACGGTAGAGAAAAGCTAGAAACTTGCTTTAAAATGCAAAAATGTGAAGCTCAATGAGATCTTTCGAATGAATATAGTCATAACTGTATAGCAGGTGCCAAACGTTCAGAAATTGGGAAAAACCACTCTGACCGGAAATCTCAAATTTTTGAATCAGGATTGCGCGGAGGGTGTTAGAACGCTAAAAGAACTTATTTCGGAAAGTTTCATCAAATTTCATCTTGATTTACGCCGCCAAATAACAATATGTGCCCAAAAGGAATGACCACCTTAAAACCCAATAGATTTAATTTTTGGATAAACGCATCGCAGGTACAAACGGTCACCGTAAGTCAGCCGTATGTAAAACCATCTCTAACTTTTGATAGAAACCACGTACAGGAGATATGCACATCATTTTAAAGCTCTTTCTATGCTCTTTCACATGCCAGATTTAAATTTAGGAAATAAGGCTTAAATTAAATTTTGATTATTTGCGCATGCGCAAAGCCATCATGGTAGCTAGCCAATTAGGCACTCTCTGACATCAAAATTTTATGCAAAGATAGCCTGCCAACTAAACGTGTTTCACCAATACTTTCGTCATGTTTGCTTCATTTATATCAAGATTAGGTCGAAAATCCCGCTAGTGGTACTACCACCTTAAGACCCCCAGCCCCAAACTTCCCCAAAAAAATTTCTATTTTTATGCCAAATATCGCATTTTCAGTCATTGCTAATGCCGAAAAACATGAAGTCATAAAGTAATTTTAAACTCGAAAACTTGATTGCCAACATGTTTCTGAGTCCAGAATAAGGTCAATATTGAGTCTAGAAGTCCACAAGGCCGTTATAAACGTATATTTGTGGCGATAATAAACACGGTAAGCCAAAAATTTGGACTTTTTTTGAAAAATTTTGCAAAATTTGCCCTAAGAATGCCCAAGTTTTGGCCAATTTTCATTTTCGCGCCCTCGGCGCGACCACCCCCCCCCCCCCGGTTGGGGGGGGGGGCCCGGGGCCTCCCAAAAATTTCTGAGGGGTTTGGAAAAATGGCTGGGGGGAGTTACCCCCCCAAACCCCCCCAATTACACCTATGCCCCCCAACGATTTTTGGAGCCAAAAGGTTAGCTAAATTTGGATGCAAAATGGTCATTTTTGAAAAAGTTTTGTAAAATTTTGACCTAAAATCGCTTTAAAACGGTGCAAAAACGTTAAAATGTTATAAACAAGCCTTATTTTGATAACAAAAGGGCTAAATTACGGAAGATTTTGCATTTTTGACCATTTTTTAAATTTCTGAGGTCCGAATTCTGGGGGGTCTCCTCCCAAATCGACTTTTCTCGACCCCCCCCCCTAGAACCCATTTTCGCGATTGGGGAACGTCGGACTAAAAATTTTCCCACAGGCTCACCTCCCAAAATCTGGGTTCGGCGCCCTACACGTCGCGGTTCAACACAGCAGCTACATCAAAGCTGGTATTTTTCCCGAAACCGCCACCCCCGAAAACCCCCGAAAGTGAATTTTCGCAAAATTTCATCGACGATCTTATATAGAAAACCTTTTTGACCCCTAAAATAAATGGCTACCTGAAACCCGTTTGGCAATCGCTCATTCAATACATGACCGGAGGACGCGCCTTCACTTAGCAGCCAAGCAAGAGGTACGCGACTGCAAATGCCCGTGTACCTATACAAAATTCCGCGTACTTTCGTGTACCACACTTTATCTTTCGAGTACCTTTCAAAAATACCTGGTACGCAGCTGCAAGTTTTGGCTGCTAGATTCACAGTGTCACCGTCACGTGACTGACTTGTAGCTAGCTCAGGTACCAGCGGTTAGGGTGGTTGGTTTGGGGGCATCATAGGTATTTTCAGGCATTTTAGGTAGGGGCATTTTCCGGATTTTCAACAGTTTTATGGACTTTCTGACTTAATAATTACTTTATTTTGGAGTTAGAAACATGTTGGCAATCAAGTTTTCGAGTTAAAAACCCCTGTCTAATGTTAAAATTTGTTCCTGACTGGATGTTTTTTGGTATTGGCAATGGCTGAAAATGCTATTTTGGCATAAAAATAGAAAAATTTTTGGGAGAGGGTAGGGGAGGTGTAAAATGGGGGCCCGCCCTCCAAAATTTCGAGGGAGGGCCCCCCAACCCAAATCCCCGTTGTCGTTACACCTACATATGGGGAAGAGACGTCCTCCCCCAGAAAAATTCGAAGGTCACAAATGGTTGGGGGACTACCCTCTCGCCTTACAGTTATGGTTGGAGTAGGACGCTGGAGTTACAGGCGTAATTTTTTGCGCTGATGTTCATAAAATAGGTGTACCTGGAGGCAGGCGGGGGAACCCTGCCCTCCCCCCAAATAGACATGTCCCTACTCCCGACCCCACCCTCGAAATTATGGAGGCAGACCCCACCCCAAATAGCCAAATCCTAGACCCCACCCACCCAAATTTGCCACACCCCACCGCCCGGCGCCCACCCTCAAATTTTTCGCAAAAATTATATACATATTTTTCGAAGAAAATGACCAAATCAGTTGCGAATATAGCAAATTTTTGGTTTTAAATAGTGTTGTTTTAACAAAATCGCAATTTTTTTCTCAAAATCTCTGACGACAATTTTTCACCCCCTCCCCCAAATTCGGTTTTTCTGGACCCAACCCACTCTAATCTCGGCTACCCCCACCCCCAACTTTTTCTCAAAGTATATACACTTATGGTTCGGAATATCTTCCCAGGGAGATTTTTTGCATAAATGAGATAACAATTTTGGTTTTTTGACGCATTTTACACGGAGATACGCTAAAATTTCTCAAAAATGTCTGAATTTAGACTGAAATTAGACATGTTTAGGTAAAAAATCTCCGTCGAAGCCGGAAAATATGAAATCAGAGAGAACAAATCCTGGAAGAGGAGAAGGACACTTCCGGGGGGACCTCCCCATACTACGTGTACCTTGAGCTAAAAGTTGGGGGTTGAGGGGTAGCCAATTTCAGGTGGCTGGGTGGGGTCTGAGAAAATCTAATTTGGGGGAGGGGTATTATTTTAAAATATTTTAGCACAAATTTGTCAATTTTCAAGCCACATTTTCGCATGTGAAAACTATATATTGACTGAAGCTTTTGGGTACGTTTATTGTATATACGTACTGAACATCGAAAAACCTTGCGGGGCATGGCTGATAGTCCGGACGAATGTAATTTCGTCCTGTTTTATCCTCAGTCATGTTGGAGTTGGAAACCTCCGGTCCTTAAATTATGCTACCGAGCTTGTGGGTCCAATATGCCATTTATTCCGGCGGTCCCTATCTTGGCCCTATTCCGGGCTCCCCCTTATGACGCCATTGCTAAGACGTGTGCTGGACTTGGAAGTGCAGACTCCCCACATGGATTCGTCTGCCGACCGCCACAGAAGAAGAAGAAGAAGAAAAACATGCGGGGGTCAGCCTCAAAATGTTCGAGGGTGGGATCGCGACGTTTCCATTTACAGGAAGGGGATCGCCCCAGCCCAAGTTCCACCTGTGGCCCCCCTCCCTCCTCTATATAAAAACAAACCTTTGTACTCCCCGTCCAAACTTTTTGACCAAATTTATCCCCAATTTTCTGCTAAATTCCCAGCGATTTTAGCGAAAATTAACTGTTTGGCTAAAAATAGGTATGTATATAATTTTCTAAAAAAGTTTTCTGAAAGTTTGGCCTAAAATCGCTGTAAAACAGTGTTAAAACGCCTAAAATATTAAGAGCAAACCTAACCTTATAGACTTTAAGTCTCAGTATTAGTTATTGTTCTTATTGGTTGGTTAGTTTTCATAACATCGTTTTTGCTGAATTTTAATTTTTTCAAAACTTTTTGGTCTCGGTCCGAGGCTGAGTCTTTTCGGTAGACAAAAAATGTCCAGTGCCCATCATTAGAAATGGAAAAATATGCCCAAACAATTTGAGGATACATACCCCTCCTAGTTAAATAAAGACATATATATACTTTTGCGTTTTGATGTTTTTGTGTTTTAGCTTCATCTGGAAATATACGCACGAACATATATATATATATATATATATATATATATATATATATATATACGTAGTTGCTAATTATTACTTAGTCGTTGAAACCTTGAGCAGAGGTCATTTATTTACTGCAGAGATCGTGGAATTGTTGAGATCATGCATCGAAATATTTGGACCACGTGCTCTGCTATGTTTCTATTCACACACACACATTTTATGCCTTATTTTTTATTCCCAATATTTCTTCATTTTCATTACTGGATTGATCCTGCTATGATTTGATCTGATTATAAGCTAATTTTCTCTCCTCATTTGGAACATCGGGTATGTATGGTTGATATGTGTCGTGTATATATATTTGACAGGGTGTTGTTTAGGGTTTTTTCCGTGGCGGGGGGTTGCAAAAATGAGCCATAAATTGGTATTTTGGCGTATATATATATTTTTTTGCCGTACCAACGCCAAAAGTTATCAAAAATGCCAGGATTTAAGCTAAATCAAAACAAATCATTTTTTACTAACCTTGCAATAAACTAGAACATCAAGAATAAAGTTCACATCTAAAAACAAAATGTATGTATGTAGATACCCAACTTACCCAACGAAATCATTTTGACAGATTAGAGAACACTGATGATTGGAGAAGGGCAATCCGGCTGTATCTACAGTCATGTTCGTACCACATTAACACGGGGTCCGATTCTGGGGGGGGTCTACCCCGACCTCGGCGAGGGGTCTACCCCTGCAAAATTCCAAAATTTTAAGCGGGTCTGCACCAAACTTAACAAAAATTGCGAATTTTTAACGTTTTTGACCAAAAATTAGTACAAAATGACAATTTTTAGCGATTTTTACGGAATTTTTTGAAAAAACTCGCTAAAATTTACTAAAAAATTGCCTATTTTTGGTAAAACTCGCTAAGGGGTCTACCCTTTTTTCCTTTTTGGACGAGAGGGTCTGCCCTTTTTTCCTTTTCGCTTAGGGGGTCTACCTGTTTTTTGTCGGTCTGGGGGGGTCTGCACCCCCCCCATTTCCCCCCCACGTTATCCTATGCATGTTCGTACGTATGTGTGAACTACTTGCTCATGCAACAGGAATTTTCTAAGCTGCAAATTATAAAGCAAGGTGCAATATGCACATTTGCACGCTTAGAAAATAGCAATGCATGGAGAATGGTCGAGCCCAAACAAAATATACAAGAGCCTGTACCTGAAACGCTAACTAAGCTGTATACATTATACAGTATTTGTATATGTATATGTGTATATATATATACACGTATATATATACGTACGTATACATTTGTCATTGTAAACCTGGGAGCAGTTTCATAAAAGCCGGGCCAAATTTGGAGCTTACTCCCCCTCCAACCCCGACATGTGGTATACACCTATGAAAATATGGCTGGGTGGTCACTATAGGATGTGCCCATGTAGTGAAGATTGGGGGGGGGGTGACGGACGACCTCCCCCCCACCCTTTTTCGCCAGCCACACCTATGGTTATGGACCCCGCAGAATGTTCCAAGGAAACTATGAAGATCCCATAATTCACCCGTAATTTTAGTTCTGGGCTTATTCAACTGACGAGCGGGGCACGCCCCCCTTTTTAGGATTTCCTGGAACTTTGTGTCTCAGGGGTAGGGGTAAATTTTGGAAATTTGGTGGTCGACCCCCCGAAATCTGATGGGGTACCCCCGAGCACCACACCCCACCCCCAGAATTGGGATCCCAGATATTCCAAAAAATGGCTAAACATGCAAAATTTTCTGAATTTTAACCCGTTTCCCTTCAAATTAAAGCTGGTTTTCAACGTTTTAGGTGTTTTTACACCGTTTTAAATTTTAAGCCAAAATTTGAGAAAAATTTTTCGAAAAATGACTACCTATTGTTCAGCCAAAATAGATAACTTTTTGGGTCCAAAAATCGCTGGGGGTTCGATGGGAGTTGCGGGTAATGGGTTGGGGAGGGTAATGTGTGGTAGGCAAAAAATCTGGGGGGTCCCCAAAATCAAAAGTCGATTCCCCTAAATTTTCGATTCTTGGCTACTGCTTCGCAAAGTCGAGGGGGGGCAGCAAAATCTGAAGATCTGGGGGGATAGCGAAAATTTGTCGTTTTGGTGGGAGTCCCCCTGACATCTATGCCCCTAAACGTCACCCCCCCCAAAGTTCGAACAGCAGCAAATACAAAACTAGCCCAAAACCGCAAACTTAGCTCAGCATATGAAAGCTTTGTTGTCAAAACAAGGTTTGTTTTCATAGGTTTAGGCGTTTTTACACCCTTTTAACGCAATTTTATGCCAAAAATTGAAAATACCATTTAACTTTTTGGCTCCAGAGGGCTGGGAGGGGAGTTCGCGGGAGGTAGCCGAAAGTTGCGATAGTCAAACATTCTGTGCATAGATGTGTTAGGGCGGGAGTTGGGGGAACCCCCCACCAATAAAATGACAAATTTTGGCGACCCCCCCCCCCAGATTTTCAGACTTTTACTACCCCCCCCCCCACGGATTTTTGGCCAAAAAGTGGCCAAAAATGGCATAAAATCGAAAATTTAGGGGGGTCCCCACCATCCGTCGGGAACCCCCCCCCCCAGATTTTTTGCCCAGCCACACCTATGATTCTGTGAGGATGAAGGGAGTTAGAAGCTACCCAGCCCCCGCCGCCCCGCCTTACGCTTACACCTATGTTTCTACCTCTCCCCTCCCCCTCTAACACATTCAAAACGAAAACTTGGTTAGCTATCTCCAGGCTTATGAGAAGTTAGCATCCAAAATGCTTGTTCGCGTACCCCATTGTAAAGTATTTTCTAATATTTCGCTCGATTTTTATCTCAATTTATTCAAACTGAAGTGCTATCTTCACAAACGGTAAATGAAAATTGTATTCTCGTGTAAGGATCTTGGTTCCTTAGCTTTTTCTTCAAATTCCGTCTTGAGCGAAAAAAGAGTTTGTTTTGTCAAAGTTTGGATACAGAGAGGTCGGTTTTTCTGTTGTTGTCTTTTAGTCTTTGGGTTGAGTGACCTCTCGATTCTAATTTTTGGGGGCCCAATTCTATCGCCAGTTTATGATTTCATTGTCTCTCTGCCTTTCATTTTGTTGGATATTGGCCACTATTGTTTGGTATTTGGTAAAAGTTTTGATATATTATGTAATTTCTAATTTTGTACTTTTGGTATAAATTTGTCTAAAAGGAAAGTAAACTCACGGTACTAAAATAGACTGCCGGCGCGTTTCCTAGTTGAGTAGGGTAAGCGAACTAGACGAGTTGACATGCACACACTCTAGGACCTAGTAATCTTCCGTTTATTCAAATTTATCTTTTATTGAGATAGCTCAAACTTTTACACCATAAAATCTTGAGGTACGCGGAAAACGAAGTGCACGTACCGAAAGTACGCGGCACCGTACCCTGGTACACGACGCTTTCAACTTGTGTACCTGTTGGTCGGTTGTTAACTTCTCACGCGTGACCGGAGGGGTGGGGGGCCGTTGGAGTGATCGCGCCATCGGCGCAAAACTTGGCTAAGAATTGATTATTTTTCTCGCAATTTTCATTTTCATTTTCAAAAAGTTTTTCAAAATTTTCAACAAACATTTTCAAAATGTCTAAATGCTGGGCTTGAAGTGTTTATTATTAATAATAATTAATATTAATATGAACTGTGTTATGGACTTTCTGACTCAATATTGACATTATTTTGGACATGGAAGCATGTTGGCAATCAACTTTTCGAGTTTAAGCCAGTGCGTAATGTTACTGTTAACGTTACGTTAATTACTTCGCTTTAAAGTTCCTTATTTATTCGCATTAGACTCGGCTGAAAATGTGATTTTTGGCATAAAACTAGAAAAATGTTTTTGGGGGAGGGTTCGTAGGTGTCCTGGGTGGTGAAAGAAATGTGCCCCCTATCTCCGGTACACGTACATTTGCTTTTAGACACCCCAGCATAGTTTCCCTGGAACTTTGGGTCATGGGCCGTATTCTCAATCTGTAACTAGGGGTGTTATTTGTAGCTACTAATAAAGCTAGTTCTATCTACAGCTAATTGTAAGCTATCTTTTTCATTAGTAAAGCCAACTAAACATTATTCTTATAGTTACAGATAACCCTAGTCCTAGCTACAGATAGCCCTCTTCCTAGTTACAGATAGGCCTATCTGTAACTAGGTTTGAGAATACGAGTTAAGGTGGTGATTCCTTTTGGAAACATATTGTTGGCTGGTGGCGTAAATCAAGATGAAATTTGACAAAACTTCCCGAAATACGTTCTGTTAGTGTTCTAACACCCTCCGCGCAATCCCGATTCAAAAATTCGAGAATTCCGGTCAGGACGGTTTTTCCCCAATTTCTGAAAGTTTGGCAGCAGCTATACAGTTATGACTATATTCATTCGAAAGATCTCCTTAAGCTTCATATTTTTGCTTTTTAAAGCAACGTTCTAGCTTTTCTCTACGTGAGATATAGCCGAATTTTTTTGTTTTGGCGTCGAGAACGTCTCATTTTTGCAGAAATCAATTAGTCCATCATTTCATGAAATATGCAAGCCGTAAAATTAAACTAAGGGCGTAGATCTGAAGGTCTCATAGGAGCAAATTTTCCGACGCATGATCGTCTTCCAACAGCTATCCTGCTATCATAAAAATGTTGTTTTTGCAAAAACTTGATCAATTTTTTTCCAAAGATTGTGGAGCATTCACCATGCAAGCTCGACAGCTGCTACTAAACAAAGAAATTAAATAAATAGAAAACTTTTATTTAAGGGGACGCTTACATCACCAGTTTATTTTCCAACGAATCTATTTCAAACTTTCAGCAGAGGTAGCTGGTGTTGAATGCTAGCAATATATAGAATTTGCCAATGCTTGGCTTGCGACTTACAGAAGAGGGATAAGCTGAAATTTTCGAAACGGTGTCACTCATTAAGGTCACCATTAAATTCGGCACAAATGCGTAAATAAACCTATTAGGTTTGCGTTAAACGCAAAGGCAATTTTTTCAGTTTTTCGATTTATGCAGTTTTGAGTATTTTATGAATATTGGAAAACTTTGAAAGTCAATATCTCACGGAATATGCGGTTTAAACAAGAACTAAAAAAATTGCGCCTGCTTACCCGTCAAATAAACGTGCATGCAGAATTTGAGCTCGTTTGGTCACAGCATTTATGAGAAAATCAAAATGAAAAAAGATCGCGCTAATCACTTCAGTTTTGCGCAAATATTATGCTTTTAATAAGTCGCACAGTGTATTTCATAAAATAATGAACAAATCCAACACAAAAGCATAATGAAAAGCCCTGTAGAATTAATTTTCGAACCATTGGTTTTACAATTAATATTACCAACGATGGAATGGTAATCGTAACTTTGTCATGTATTCAACCGCCTACAACTTTTGATAGAAACCACATAGATAAGATATATGCACATCGTTTTAAAGCTCCTTTTACGCTCTTTCACGCTGTGTATTCAAATTTATCATGTGAAGCTTAAATAGTATTTTAATTTTCTAAGCTATCAAGGTAGCTATCAAATCATGGATTCCCAGGTGCCGAAATTTTGTTACAAGATAACCCTCATTCCAGACTAGACTCACTTAGGATTTCTTCAAAATTGAACAATCTGTCCAAATCTTACATCAATAATCGAGCTAATTGTAATGAACTGAGTTAGATTAAATAGAAAATTCGATTGATTTGACTCTGTCTCAAGAATGGGGGTCGTTTCGATTAGAGGGTTCACTTACACGGAAGGTTACCGCGTTTGCCTGATTAGACAAACTTAAGTACCAGATTCCCGAAAGATAGTTTGCCAAAATCGGGGATCTCTACAGCCAACCTGTTAGGGGTGCTGTCGTGAGTTCGTTTTAGGTAGGGGTCGTTTGAGTGATAGCAACCGGATCTGATTCAGCAACAAGATCGCGACAGGATCTAGTTCAACAGTGAAATCGCAACTGGATCTGGTTCAGCAATAAGATCGCCACTGGATCTGGTTCAGCAATAAGATCGCAACAGGATCTGACTCAGCAAGGCTGTCTCTAACTAAGTCTAGGAGAATACTCAGTAATTTATTAGTCAACAACAGATTCCGATACAATTTGGAAAGAACAATAATGATAATAATAAAATAATCAGACAGGGGCACTGGACAATTAATGTTCACTTCAATTATTAACAGTATACGGTCAAGGTACAAAGTACCAGGGTTGCCAACTCTTTTGTTAATTGATGCTTTAAATTGACCAATATTAGGGGAAGACTAATTATTAATAATTCGGCTACGGATTCTTTCTTTCTTTCTTCCTCTTTTCTTGCTATGACTAACAGGACTCAAACGTCACGCTAAACTAACTTTGGGTTCCTGTTCTTCAGGTATTGATTATAGGGTACAGTCAGGTATAGTGCGTATGTATGAGTCGTGTACGCTAAGTTAGCTTCCTTATCCGTCTAATCACAAGGTCAAACTAATAAACAATTAACTGATAATTAGTTAAATTTAAAGATATTACAGTTCTGTTCCGGGAGTGGGTGAGCGGGCTTAGATCTGGTATTAAAGATTCTCAAGGAATCCCACAGATCTAAGGCGGCTATCGGACGGTGGAGAGTACAAGCACAGGGGTCGGTCTAGGCGGGGAGTTACCAGGAGATGCCCGAAATATAATTAATATAATTTAAAATGATAATTTAATAGATTCTCTTCTTTCAGCTGGCTTCACAGGATCTAGATATACTTCTGAAAGACTGGTTTGGGTTAGGCCTAAACCAGAGACCGGAGAGCCTGAGCTCCCAAAACGAGAGGGTATACGGAACTAGACAGAATGAACATAGTTGGATCTTTTGAATGATAGTGTTAAAAAGATGATACAAAGTTAAAACAAGGGTAGGTTTCAATGATTCCCAACTTGATTCGGTGCCAGCAGTGGTCTCTGCCTTAGTTACTAACTCCTGGTTTCATAAAGTGTTCAGCAATGTACCTTCCAAAAGACTGTTCTGGACTGATAACTGATTAGGACCACACTGATACAATTCTGACCAAAATACTGACTACTGGATTCGAATACTGACAAAACGCTTCGGACTGATCATCCACTGATACTAAACTATCCACAGGCAGATCGCTTCTCCGACAGATGAGCTCTTCCGGATCACCTGAATCAAATGGGTTAAAACCCATTAATACAGGATATGTGTGCGGGAATCAAACCCAACAACTATTACTCACTTTAGATGGCTTTCTGAGATGAAAGTTGGAAATTCGTTAATTTTGGAGTAACATTTGGTCCAACTGATTAAAAACAGCATATTTTAGGCCAATTTGCAGTTAATACAAGACTATTTGTGCGTTATTAGATTGATACAAACGGATTTTAACCAACTATTGATTTCTAAACGATTTTCTGCTTCATAATGCAGAAAATCGCCAATACAACACGGTTCTTCCGTAGATATTTGGCTTACCTTAATTAGACGCGAAATGAGAACTTTAAGTGTTTAAAGAGCAAGAAAGCATCCGTTTCCTGCACAAAGCTAACATTAATCATAAACATTCTCTTTCCAGAGATCACTGCTTTTCTGTTATTCATTAGAAGATGGTTCAAAGGGATTTCTAAATCTTACGTACTGATTGACATTATTACCTTAACTAACTGTTATTTGCATATTTTCAGGTATTGATTCTACTGCTTACGTACTACTATTTACAATAGGTGCCATTCGATTCTATCGTTTATTTCTAGATGTTGGTTAATAATTGTAATTCAACATTTACACCCATAACTACCAGAGAGTACTTGACGATGTCACATTTAACTTTTTGAATTATAAACGGACACAAAAAGCTTAAACAGAAGCAATAATGCTCATTACAAAAATGCAAACCAGACCGAAATTGGTTGCTTTGCTAGTAAATACAAACGAGGGCAAGAGTTATCGTTTAGTATTGTTTTTCCTGCAGTATTGGACCTTTAGAAAAACGGTTAACATGGGATTTTTAACTTCCATGATAGAAAGCTTAACATAAAAGTTTGGAGAGTTTTAACAACCTTTTACAGAAAAAACACCAACTAGAGTAAGTTTGGCCGTTTGGTTGGCATAAACAAGTGAGGGCACGAATGGCACAGTCCTAATTAGTTGACTTTCGTACAAACCTAGCATATTTGCAAAATGAACCAGCATGAAGTCCTTATTTGCGATTCGTCCGCTCCTTGAGCATAGGACTACCTACGCAGACGAATCGAGGACTACCTGGTAGTTACAGCCTATTCTGGGAGTCCCCGTGACTCTGAATTAAACCAACTACCTAATTGGCATATTATAACGATACGACAGTGGACACTCGTTCGCGCTGACTAACATTCGCACATTCATTCGAGTAACAACCAGTTAGCGGACACTCAGACACTTATTCATAATTATGCAATCTTCCTGCCTAATGTGGGAATTCTATGATAATTCCGGAGGTACAAATCCCATGCACCCGATGGGAATTGTCATACGGCTAAGTTTTAGGATAATCCATACAGACGGCATTTTAGACCAATTAGGGTTCTACTTTTTAAGTTAACAATATTAGTTTTGGCACAAACTAGAAGTCGATAATCACTATTTCATATTTCACTGTGCCGGTGTCATAGCGTTCTGGATTATCCCAATTTTACGTCTTACGTAGCTAACAGGCAATCGACTAACCCAATTAATGTACTAATGATTTTCAAAATGTGATTCCACTGCTAATTATTGTTGAACAATAATTATTAATGTAACGATGAGAGATATGAATTTGAAACCGATGATCATTAGTTGGGTAGTTTTCTTAACAACATTTATACGAGTATTGCAATCCTCACAACCGCTATCGTACAAGGGGAGTTTCCGCGAGTTGCCGATCAATCAGTCAAAACATTCACTCATCAGGCATACAAAGCAACCGTTCAGCATTCATGCAAATCAGACATTTCTAAAAGTTGGTTAATTCCGGAACCTCACGCTCCATGAGGGGTTTACCCGAATAACCATTTCACGTAAATTTAAGGAAGCATTCATACATTAACTACGCATATTCTTAATACACATCTAACTATTAGAACACGCTTACTTAACTAAACTCTAATTCTATGCGCATATTTGACTGTAAAACTTTAACTTTGTTGAACTCGAATTTGGCTTTTGCAATTCTGCAGAATTGTTTTATAAAAGAAAGTTTTGTGAAAAATTGAGCCTCATAAATTTGGTAAAACTTTATGTAAAATTTGAAGGAAAGCCAGTGAGTAATAATTGCTCGGCAATCATTACTAACAACAACGTTAAATTATACTAAATACACGATTAACTGAAAACTACAGAAAGATGAGGAAGCCGGCCATTCCTCTCAAAAAACTGCCTGATAATTGATTAAATGAGATTGATGTAAACTCACGGTTTTAGGATTAGTTTTAAAACAACCCATACGATTTTGGTAGCTAGTAATTTTGAAGCCGACCTAAAGCTAAAATAAAACATAATACAAAACTGGCGTTTTGAAACAGTACGATGCCTCTTGTGAAAGTCATGGCCGGCAACTCCTAGTTGCCGGCTGTGGAGAGAAGGTTTCTGCTAATTAACTTATTAATTTCAGTACCGTAATTAAGGTGCTCTCTAACTCAAACTCAGCGGTTGGGCCCCACTCCAAACCCCAAAAGTGACAAATAAAAGGTAGAAAAGAAAATAGAACAATTTGTTGTGAAAAGAATAATTTTGTGGCTTGGCTAGAAAGGCGAAAAGGGACAAAAGAAAGCGAATTGGACATGTCTTGTCCCAATTTTAGAAATCATAAAATAATAACAACTAAAGGTTTAAAGAAAATTAAATCGGCTCGGAAGCCCGACATGCTATGGAACAGAAATATGGCCCAAAGGCCCATCATGCCATGGAAATGAAGATTGGCCTTAAGGCCTAAATACTGGCGAAAAACGATGCATATAGGCCCAAAAAGTGTATAAAAAGGTGGCGCAAAGGCCTGAAAAGCATTGAAAAAAGGGGCCAAACGGCCAGCATACAATGTACAAAATTTGGCCAAAAGGGGCCACAATATAATTCCTAATTTTTGTCCTATTGGCAGGTCAAGGCCGGACATAAAAGGTCCATTTGGCCGCTCAAGTTGTAGTGTTTGTGCGTTAACTCAGTTCTTCCTTTTTCGGCCAGTGCGGGCCAGAAAAGGGTCCTTAAGTGCGTCCTATGGGGGGCGTGCATTTCCATTTTCCCGTGACACACCAGTGTCACGAGAAGCAATACACGCGGGGAAAGGGGACTTCTGACGACCGCTCTCGGCCGAGTCTCAACGAACACTAACTAGAATTTGAAAATTGGGGTGCAAGCGACAGCTCGCTGACAGCTTGTAATTAGCGCGGTTTCTTTTAATTTTGGGGGAAGCTTCTAGAAGTTTCTAGAAGCTTCCTATCTTTTACATGTCCCTGTCCAGGCTCTTTTTTGGCCTGGGGATCAGTTGAGGGGTCAAGTTAATGATAATGGGGAAATATTGCCCCAACTGGTCACCTTTTTGATGAATTTCGGGGTCGAAACTTGGGCGAATTTTATAGAATTTTGGGTTTACACGTAAACGTAACCAAAGGAACAAGCAATGAAAACATGATCTTAACTCGCCCGAAAATTGACAGAACATTGTGAAATTTTGGCCATTCTGGGCCTATATAAAACGTGTGAGACTCCAATAAGTTAAACTGAGTGGATAAATTACTCTATTATAGTTAATAAAAGTTTATAATTTACTTGTTTTCGGCCCCTCACTCTTAAGTTTCACTTGGACTTTTGGCCGAAAACAAAGGACGCCGGTCATTTGTCTATTAGCAACAATTGTTCCTTGCTACTGGAAACACCTTGTTCTCACTGGAGCAAGGAGAAGGAGGAAAAATAAACGCAAAAAGATGAAAAAATATGCACACATTCCTACGTATTTTTCAACTAGATACAAATTACATTATTGAATTCTACGTACTTAACTACCTAGATTTAATTTCTTTTCTTTTGATTTAATTTATTTTTGAGGCAACTAGGCCCCTTCAAACCAATAGGATAGCGAAAAGGTATATACTAACTCTCTTTTTTCAAGAGACAATTCTTCTGCTGGACTAAGGCCAGCCTAAAGTTCAGTGTAATGACAACTTCTTAGAGCAATAGGGCTGGACTTAATACAAAGGTTGTGTAAGTTTTCGGTCAGATTAAAAGAAAGTAAGATTGCGAAA
>JASAND010014046.1:0-17277 GCA_030248195.1 Trissonchulus latispiculum
CAAAATTGATAAAAGCTTAAGGTAAAAACGCCGACCCAGGAAAAGCTAGCCCGACGAGAAAGGCTACAGAAGCGTATGAGCCTCAAAAAACAAGACAATCGATGTAACGGGAGGCGGGTTCTGGTAAACGTATAAGGGTGCCTGCAATCGCTGTTTAAGAATTCTCGACCCAATGCCAGATCAAAATACTGTGAATTCACAAATATGGACGACATGCCCAAATCCAGCTTCGACATAATCAGTCACATCTTAGTTGTCGTCCGATCTGCAATTACTGTTTACAACCAGGCCCCACTTCTAGAACGTGCTTTAACAGGCACGCTGGTATGTCTTCGGCTGAGAATAATCTTTCTAGAAGAAACTTACAGACAGAGTTGTTAGATGAGGCTTGCGCTTAGTCGAAGATTAGATGGGTTGGGTTTGAGGTAATTCTGGGAATTACAGTAAGTTTGACGCTTTTTCTAGCAATTTTGACTGATTGTTGTATTCACACGTAGCAATAATTTAAAATTAAAACAAACTTATTGTTTGTGTACAAGTCAGTGTCAGTGTGACTTGGCAGAGTTTATGGAGATTTTTGAGAATTCCCATTACGCTTACCCTCGCTCTGTTACTGATTACCTGGCACACTCTCTGTTCGCCTCGCTTTGCCACTGTTGCACTGGGCCTAAGATTTACTAAATAATTAAACGGATATACTGTTACCAAGTGGTTAACGAAAAATCTCAGCTTCTACTGCTCAAGCTACCAGTCACAACTAGTTCTGCAGGATTTAAAACTAAGAATAGTTTGTGCACAAAAGTTAGACAGCACAGTAATGGAAGCTGCTGGAAGGCGTGGAGCAAATGGTCTGTGGAGGATACCAAAACCATGTTTCGCCGTGGCCTACTGCGGTACACAGCAAACTAACAACATACGAAAGCAAAGAAGGGCTAAGGTTACTTTCGTTATACACGTACCAATTTGTTCGAATGCCCTCAGGTTGAACTGCTAAGTACGGATGAATGCAGTGAGCCTAACTTGAGGTGCTGGTTCGGGTATTTACAGCAAATTTTATGTAATTTGCGGTGACTGTAATTTGCTCAATTTTTGGAGTTCAACAATACTTTTTATATCATTTTAAAGCTTAGAATGTGCTTGTTACAACTAGGTGCAGTATAGCTGTCTCATTTTAACTCTTCGGCTTGAACAACATGATATTTGAGCAACGACTTGCAATAACATGAAAACAATTTTTGAACATGGATTTCTCGAAGTGTGAGAAAGCTAACGAAGAGCGACCAGTTCAGGCTTCAAAAGAAACGTCTTCCCGAGGGCTATTTTTTCTGAAATTGTTTAACGAGTAAAGAAGCTCAAGATTTTGAGAAAAACGTAAATTTTGTCCGATTTTCGTCAAAATTTTCAAGTTTGGACCCTTATTTCTGTCGAAAATTCATCGACGATCCATTTGAATCCAACTAACTATATAAATTGTAATTGTATAAAGAATATGCAACAAAGGAACAGATCTTAATGTGTCTTCAAATTTCTATATAATTTTCTAATACATTTCACAGTTAATTTAAGTCTTCAAACTTCGTTCTTTCTTGACACTCCCCGCCGGCATTGGCGGAAAATGAAAACGTCAGTTCATACCACCGTCCGACAGATCGCCCATAAACATTTCCAAGGGTGCCAGGTCCTGGGTACCAGGGTACTCCGCGCCTGGAGGACAATCCGCTTGGGAAGGTGACCAGGACAAACCGAACCTCACCGTCCGGGGCCCGGAGGAGCCTGCTAACCCTGGCCAATTTCCACGTAACCCTTGGAGTCGTATCTCTCAGAAGGACCACCTCTCCTTCCTTGGGTTCCTTAGGCAATTGTTTGTTCCTGCTCTTGAAATGAATTCTTTGGGTTTCTCTCAGTTCCTGAAGATACTGTGTATGCCACAGCACCCAGAACTGGTCAAGCTTCTTTCTGATGTGTTTTCTGGGCCAAATGACGTCGCAGCGACCATCCACATGGACAATCGTATCCTTGTAATAACGAACTAAGTTGAAGCTTTCCTGTGAATCATTGTCAGATGCCGATTGATTCCAGGTTCCAAAGATCTGACACATCCTTTTTATGTTGCAAAGAAACGTCGTCGCAGTCGAAGACCGTTCTGCTTGTGACCGAAGTGTATTGCCAGCCAAAATTGGACCCAAAGGAGCGAAAATCATTGCAAGATTTCCTTCCAACTGAATTGACCTTGTGACCTTCGTTCCCATCACAGCATTCCAGTAGTCCATACCAAGAAGAAGGTCAATTCTGAACTCTTTGGTTGCCTACGGTGGAATATTCAGCGGTTTGTACTGACGCACTTTTGACCAAGTACTGCTGTCTAGCTTCACCGGATAAAGAGGAAGTGGTGGAGCCATTACTGGAATCGAATAAGCGTTGATCTTGAGACGGAAACCGTTTCTTCCATGAATCACCATTTGAACAACTTGAGCATTGACCTTTTCTGTTTCTGAAGTGTTGAAACGAGCCGTCTTCAATATCACATCCTTTATCGGTTCCAGCCCCAATTGATCCGCTGAATCCTTGTCGATGCATGTATATCGTGCACCACCGTCGAAGTATATGCGTTGTGTCCGGACGTGACCCGTTTCTGGATTCTCCACATTGGCCCAGCACGTTGCCATAATGATACCATCCGTTTCATTAGCACCCGCCAGGAACGTCTGCGTGTGTCCAAGATCTGAAGCAGGTTCTTCCTCTTCTGGATTGGAGACCTGTTGAACCGGAACCGGCGCCTTCTTCTTGTTTCCACAAACGCTGGAGTGGTGTCCTTGCTGCTTGCAATGAAAGCACGGTTTTCCTTTTTTGCAATCTTTTGCCATATGCTGTTTACTCAAACATTTGAAACAGCGTGCTTCTTTCCGGAGAATAACTTTTCTCTGGCCTAATTCGGAAATCTTCTTACAATCATCACCATAGTGACCCGGATGACCGCAAAAAACACAAGCGAACTTGGCTTTAACTTGAGACCGCAAAAACGTTGAAGCTGTCGAACAACCCTCAAATTCAAAATATTTCTTTGCTTCCTTTACTGAGGTGTCTTTTTTGGTATTGGTATAAAGCAGCTTAACATTCGTGAGCAAGTCTAGAAAATCTGACATTTTCCATGTTTCTTCTCCTTTTCCTTTCATAACCCTCAGACGTTTCAGCTCACTTTGAATCCCAGCCGGTAGTTTTGGAAGAAGCGTGTAGACCTGATAATCAAGTGCCATTTCAGGGACACCTAATTTGCATAATGAAACTGTCGTGGCTCTCACCTCGTCAATGAAGCACGAGTTGTGTGTAGCTTTCCTTGAAACAAGATAGACTTTGCATAGCCTTTAGTTTTGCCTCGACGAGATCTTGTGTTTGACCGTATTCCCTTTTTAGAACAGCCACAGATTCCTGATAACTTGAGGCTTGAACTCCTAACCCTTTGATTTTATTGTATGCAGCTCCTTTCAAAACTTGATGTAAATAATCAAATTTTTGCTTGTCGTGAAGTTGTGTTTGGGAATGTACATTAACTTCAAACGATTCCCAAAAATTCTGCCACTCCAATCTATCACCGCTAAAAGTAGGCAGCTTTACCTTTGGAAGTTTGCTGAGAGTACCTGAGTTCTGAGCCGGGCCATTACCTCCCTCTGCACGAACCACAGGCATCGCTGCAGTCTGTTGTGATCCAGCGAGAAGGTCAATCAGAAGATGAACATCCTGCCGATAGCGATCCAATTCTTCTCTTCTTGCTTGTCTTTCTTCCCGTGCAATTCTTTCCATCCGTAACATATCCTCTTTGCGTTGTGATTCTTGTCTTTCCATAAATTTCAGCATCATCCGCATCATTTCCGTGTTTGAGTTAGCGCAGGCATTATTCCCACCGACCGAGGCATAGACCGGACGAACTGGACGGGGGACGGGCACGGGACCAGGTGTAGGACTTTCCAGGACATCACCGAAATCAAGAGGAACGGTAGCACTGGGCGTGCGGACAACCCCTTGGTTCTCCCTGCGACCCAGATCCACCGAAATGACAGAAGTGTCACAACCCAAACCAGAAAGTTCCGTTACCGTAAAAGTGCCATTGACCACCACTTGTTGGAGGAGGTTTGAGCCGCCGCAGTCAGGGCAGATCCACGGGAACCCCCCAACAGCGGATAAAGTTTCCAAAAGTTTCCTCGTCAAGATAGTGTCATTTCCAGCATTGATACATTTGGGGCACATCCATCGATTGCAGCGGTCGCATTGTATTCCATCTCCGGCCTCACAAGAGCACCGCCTGCAATAAGTGTCCTCAGAACCATAATTATCCTCCATTGACATAGCCAGTGGAATGAGCAAAATTTGAAAAATCTCTGCTGCCAACAATTTGTCGAAAATTCATTGACGATCCATTTGAATCCAACTGACTATATAAATTGTAATTGTGTAAAGAATATGAAGCAAAGGAACAGATCCTAATGTGTCCTTCAAATTTCAATATAATTTTCCAATACTTTTCACAGTTAATTTAAGTCTTCAAACTTCGTTCTTTCTTGACAATTTCTCTTGAACTGAAAGTCAAAATGCAAAACCATAAAAATAGCCCTCGGCAATTATCTCAAAAATACGTGTGTAAAGCCGTTTTTAATTGATTGCATGAGTTGAGAGAAATCCGTGTTCAAAACAATCTAGTTGCGATTTTCAAAATTTCACATTTTCGCTGCTCCGGCAGAGATACCGTAGAGAGCTCTCCTTTGGGCGTAAGATGTCCTTTAGGACCACAAATATGGACAATACTTGACCGACGGACCAGAGCTGTTGAAGCTGTCGAAATCTTGCAATATTTGATATTTCGAAAGTGGCCGGTTTTGGACCTCGAAAATCAATTTTCGCTGTTATCTCTTAAACCTTAATTAATCGAAGAAAACTCTCAAGAGCAAAGTTGTAGGTCTTGGTAAGAGGATTCGAATGACTATAAGTTCATCCCTGTATGGTGGTCACAGTGCAAGTTATGGCGAAATAAAGCTAATTTCTCCAAAACCGCGACTTTTCTAACATGTTTTATGGGGTAAATAATGTAATTGTAGCGAATGTGAATAAATTTCAACGACAATTGCGCTTTTAAAGCCCAAAAATACACGAACCCAAACCAGTACCTTAAATAGTTAAAACATAAACGCTGTAGAATTTGAGTATGAGAAATTTATTTCATTTTATGGCCACTATTTCGTCACTCGAAAGCGCTTGCCGATTTCAAAAATAGGACAGACTCCTGAAAAGGCACTAAGTTCATTAAATTTTTGCTTCAGATATGTCTCACTAGAGTTGTCAACCTTACTGACAATTGTCCGAGCCGGGCTGGCTGCAGGCCGGTTCCGGAACTTGGACCGAACCTCACGACGATGTGACTCGTTTATCAGTTTCACGAGATTTTACTGGAAGCTGTTAACTCAAATTTAGGATATTTGTTTATGCGTCCCGATAGTAAGCTAAAAGTTACAGGACATTTTTCCATTGAGTCTCTGTAGGTTCGTATTTCCTGAAAGAGCTCGGGCCAATTGCAATTCGGTACTAGGCCAACCAAACGATGGATTGACGGCACGAAGGACGTTAGAACGGCTCGAATGCCGGTACTTATAGACCGGTCGGTCAGGTTCAATTTGTAGTGAAACTGGAATATCTGGAATTTAAGCTTCTTTGCCCTTGTTTTAGCTTTCTGAACTTAACTAAAATTTGCATTAATTTCACATTGTTTGCAGCAGTTTAAATGTTTCATTCATACTTGAATACATACAATTAAATTTAAATTATTTCGATACCATAATCTTGGTCGGAAATGGCATCAGCGAAATGCTGCATGTTTCGTACTTTCGGTCTAATTTAGAATGTTTTGGTTTCCAGATAAATCCAGACTTGTTGGCAGCTATCATATCACTACTCGCCAATTAGCTTCATGGTTGGAAGAAAAACAAAAATATTAGAATCTCAATTAGTTGTTTTGAAGTTATCATGAAGATGACGGCACACGACATTTTACGACAGGATAGAATATTAATGAACAGAAATGCTCAGACACAGATTTGTCGGAACGATGATCCCTGCCGTACATTATTTCTTCAAATCACAAACTTTGAAATTGTTGAGGATTGGGGGTTGGTAACTTTGGTGGATTTTTGGCATCAATAGACCGCTGACTCATGTTAAGCATAAATATTTTAACTTATGCAAGCAGAATATGTGTTAAAACCTAATTAGCTTGGAGTCCACGTATACACCTTAGATGAACTTGGTTTCCAGTATTACCATATTTATTCAAATCTTGCTGTTTCTGGTAGTTGCAATTGCTGCGAAGAGACATTTAGGGATTACCCTAACGCGCTAACCCTTTTTGTTTTCAACAGGATAATAATTAGCAACTGGAGGACTCAACAGGAGAACTATTTAATTACGATGAGAGCGAATTCCCTTTGAGAGACTAACGGTCTTTTCAAGAAAGTTTAGAGTTGGGTTAAACTTTACTCAATCCTTTTCATGAAAGAGTAAAACAGGGTAAACTCAAGCTTGAGCGGAGTTAAAATGAGTTAAAGCAGGTACTTTTTACTCTAATCAAGTGTACTCTACCCTTTCTTGGAATGGCCCTTAGTTAAATCCAAAATGGCTATTTTATCAACGATCTTTTCCACTACAGTCAACTGGTTGCACCTCTTCTGGAAATTCATCCCAGCTTGAGGCAACCCTATCCAAAATGGAAGTAAATTTCTGTATTCAACAAACGAACTACGCTAATTTTAGACCATGTGGGTTCCTTAGATCAAGTAAACAAATATCCTCTCCCCAAAATTCCCAAGTAAACCATCTCCCCCCAACGCTTCATCTCACTCAAAACTTGACCCAATTGGCTAAAACTTTATGTGGCAGCATTGCAGCACATGTCTGACTGGTTGGTACCACAATCATAAACTTTTAAAAATTTCAAATTCTTAAGTTTTTAAGGAGGACCAAGGGAAACCAATACATTTTTGTTTCCGATTTTGCGGAAAAGTTGTATATAGGGCCTTCAATTGTGCAAATTCCTTCCTTTAGTTCAGTGTAAGCTAACGTAGTGAGCTTAACATGTAAGCTTATACTGAACTAACGAAAAGGTGAATCGAAAATGGATTTCAGGTTCATGTTCTGGATAGGACGGAGACAAAAACTTTTTTGATTCCCCTTGATCCCATTCAGGCAATTTACTTAGATAAAGTGAATAGAGTTGAGCCAAACTCCCCAATGTTTGTTTTGAGTTGCCTCAACAATCACATTTCCATTCATAGTTTTGCTGATAAGTGTCGACGGTGTGCATAGAGTAAATAACAAACATGTGGTAACAGAAAACTAACTGAGCCGTGTCTTCTCACTGTAAATACTTGAATGTTTAGAGTGGAATTAAATGGAAAGATTGAAGGTTCGTAAAGAGTGTGTGATTTAAAGATACCTATCAAAGTTTAGAAGAATTCAAGGACAATAAATTTCTTTAATTCAAATATAATTTTCACAACAAATAAACAGACCGTGTTTATAATAGCATCCTCATGCCCGCCTAACCAACCTCTAGTTTATGGCTGCTGGTCCTCCTCCTGGCTTCGCTGGTTATAATGATACTGAAGATTTGAGATTGAAAAGTGACCGATTCTTTCGAAAATTTCATCCCTTTTATAGTCGAAAACTAGTTTGCATATTGTACGAAATTGTAATTTTGAGATAGCTAAAAGGCGAAGCCAAAATTTCTGCAGAGAAGGAGGATAGCTAAATTCCAAATCCAAGGAATTCACACAGAAGTAAGTAAAGAATACTGTAGTTTCAATAATTTCAAGGAAATTCTACCGTGCTACTGCGAATATCTCACATCACTGTACAACATAGTCCATGTCTTCTTGAAGCTTCTGAACATTTCTAAAAATATCAACTGTTAATACAGTTTGGCATCATTGACAAAAATTTTAACTGCATTGTGCTTACTACTAACAAGAGGACATAATTATAACAGCATGTCCCTAAGCCTAGTCTCTGTTATCAGAGCAAAACCTTTGCTCTGTTCGCTAACAGCTGACTCCCCACAAATTGGACCCATCACTTCAAATGTGCCCGCTATGCTTGCATGCTGAAGCTCGAAAACAACTACTGTTGGTTCAATGTGCGTCCGTTGCGAACTTTAAAACACAAACATTTCTGTGAACAAAAATTTCTTTGAACTGATGGGTCCAATTTGTGGAGGGGTCAGCCGTTAGCGAACAGAGCATAGTTTTTGCGCTGATAACAGAGCCTTCGCTTAGTATCATACTCTTATCATTGTGTACTCTTGCTACTAACAAGAGTACATAATACATAAGAGAATGACAGCTGTAAGCTTATAAGCTTGACACAGCCTCTGCACGCTAGCGGCTGACCCCTCCCGTAAATTGGTCCCTTCACTTCAAAAAATTTGGCCGCTATGCATGTGCGCTAAAGCACGAAACAGACACCACTAAACTCGCGCATGTAGTGCTTGTGTTGTCAAGCTTTAGCACACAAGCATAGACCAAGGGAGCGTACCCCCGATTCGATTGGGTTCCAATTTTCGGGGGGGGGGTTCAGCCGTTAGCGTGCAGAGAATGTGTGAAGCTGATATTACATAGAGTATGGCAGCTGTCATACTCTTATGTATTAAGAACTTTTGCTACTAATAAAATACCATTAATATGAATTAAAAGAAAACAAAGAAACACAAATCCAAACACGCTTAAAATACTTGCACAGAGGTAATTCACTGGTAACAACTTATTAAGCTATAGCATCGAAAAGAAAATGCTATGTCCTGTGACGTGACAGGATTAGGGACACAATGGTCTGTCCAAGAAATATGATCAGTTGTGAAATGCTCAGCATCGACCCTCCAACCTAAAACAAATGCAAGTGTACAGGTCAAGTCATTTGAGGTTTAATACGAACACAAGCCAAATTGGCTCTAATCTATACCTTTGGTCTCGGGAACCAACTGACCGTGGTAAGCACTATTGCTGCATTTTGCTTGGACAAAACGGCACACATTCAAAATCAAAACCGATGCAAAATTTTTAAATTCTGCACTAATAGACGGAAAGCCCACAAGAAACACTTCAGCATCGTTGCATAACTTCTTAGCAAACCGGCGAGAGAAGCGAGTCAATAACAAATTAAATGATGGTTCAGTAATATCTGTGAAGAACCACTAACCTGTGTTATGGACTACTGGTTAGGATTAAAAAGGAGCTCTAATGCAAACCAACCAAGAATTATTTGAATTGTAAAATCTTTCTTAAAATAATTTGGACTAGCCCCAAAGATCCGATTATACAACATGAATACTGTTCTGACTCTGCTATCCAGTTGCACATTTACCCAAATCCCTAAGGTTCCACCGATTTCCGCCACGACATCAAAAAGATCATATTTCAGTTTCTGCGAAATCTCAATTTCGTGAAACGTTTGATAGGAAATGTGGACCACCGCTCTATCAAAATTGACATCTGCGCTTCTAAGCCTAGAAAGAACTAAGAAAAATTTGGAAATATGGACACGGATATTACGTTAGCTCTAGTCACTACTGTTTGCTATCAGAATCCTCGCTGTCTGAGGAAATATGATTAGCTGTTGCAGAGATTATATTCGGGCTCAATTTAGATGCATTGAATTCACTTGAAATACCTTCTTTAGATTAATAAATTAAGAGTTTCCTGAAAGTGTACCTCTTGAGTTTTAAATAAGCACATTCCACGTAACTGTTTAACTTCTCATCAAAATGTTGATCAGTCAGTGTAGTACGTTAAGTAATACGATTTTTCCTTAGCTTTGTCAGTTTGTTTACATTTACACCACACTGCTTGGCTAGCCCTTTCTTACTTCGAATATGAAACGACCTTCTTGTAGTACACTTCGTCACAGATTGGGTGACACTGCTTCTGACAACTAGCCATGTGCTTTTTAGATGTTTCATCAACAGCTTCGCCTAGAGCAAAAGGTAAAGCGAAGCATGCTGCAGATTGTCTAGTAGTGCAAACAGGTAGATCCTTGTATTCGCTTTCATTCAACATCAGGTAGATTTTACATGGGCTGCAAACTTTCCGGTTTTTGGATGCTGCTTTTATTAAATTAGATGTCGCGCAGTTGAATATGCACATTTGATGACTGTTGTGCTCGGAATCGCATAAGTCGTTGTTTGTTCTTATCCTTCGGTATTGAACCTAAACAGTAACAAACATTGTTCCCGAGTAGAGTATATATATTTGTAAGATTTTCAGTATCATATAATTTTCTCTGATTTGCTTTTCTATTCCTTGCCGTAAATTTTAATAAATTTAACAAAATATACTTCCTATGTACAATTTCACAAGTTTTTGTCAAACCGTAAAGTGACCATTAAAGCATTCTGCGTGCCTGGGTTTAATCTTAATGTTTGACATTGAGGATTTTAAACAGATCATCATCATTGCATCACCGTTCAACCAAGTTTCGCTACCCAGAAAATTTGTTGATGAAAATATGCTAATGCGTCTCAACTTTTGGTCTGCCGAAATATTGAAGTTGCATGGATCCATCTTGTCGTTCTTGTGAATTCGCTCCTTTTAAAAACCAAACGTTTGGTTACATCGTATGTTGTACACATGACAACCTCTACTTTGAGAGAAGAGATTTGCCTTCAGGATTATGATCTCTTTAAGATAGTCTGCTCAGAACATAAACTATGCCAGTATAAGAACAAAATCATAGGTCAAGGTCGGCCAAGAATGAGCCCCTTTAAGACAGGTTGTTTAAATCAGCATCATTCAAATATCTTTAAGATATTTTATTGACTTTTGCTTTCAAAATTACACTGCGAAGAATTAGTATTACTGTCTAGTAACAAATATCAACACTTATTGGGTTTAGCGCATGATAATATGTTGTAAACAAACTACCGCCTTTTCTACCTGTTCCAACGTAACAGAAGTGGTTGCACTTGGCAAAACGTAAACAGATTCTCTTGTCCAACGACCTTTCCTGTCCAAAAGTAACAAAACAAATCCAGAATTTTGAGGCATCAGCATTTGCCGATACTGGCTAAGCGAATGAGCAGGAAGCTTTAAGGTTATCACTAGCCCTGCAAATCAATATACTTAAGCCTTAGTGGATAAATAACATTATGACTAAAAGATAACATCAAGATTGTTTCCAGCATTGTTCTGTCAGCTCCAGCACTGTATTTTACTTGAAGAAACAAAAAACATTTTCGATTTTCGATGGAAGCTTACCGCCCCTTATTCCTGTTGTTTTTTGCAATATTCCACTGATAACAGGGCAGTGTCCAAATGGATGAAGGACGTCACTGTAGTCGCTGCAGCAGGCATCTATGGGCATAGAACGTTGGCTATCTATAGCACACCTTTGTACAAGATCTTTGCACTGATAGCTGGAATTACGCAGAACATATGTTGCGTCAATGTTCTTTTCCTTGAGGTAATTGTCGAAAGGATCAATTACTTCAACTGCTTTGCTAAATCGTTGTATCTGTTCCCCATATATGTCGAAGTAACCAAAGATGTTGGTCGCGAAGGTATATGTTGAAAGGATTGTGTCAACTGACCAAATATGACCCTTAACTTCGTGTATGGCATCTATGAACTGCTGCAGTCTACTTAGATTATATCTGAAAAAAGCTAAAACAACACGGTACGGAGTTTTGACTAAACATTAGCAATTGCCTCAAAGGTGTTATTATCATTGATAGCTGAACTTCTGATCAGCACGCATACAAAATGGCATGAACCCTGTTAAGAACTGCAACATTCCAGTATAGCTGCTCAGATGATACAATGTAGTACTACTATATTTTGCCTGTAATTTAATAATATTCAATCATTTCTTCCGATCGGTCTTCACAAGCAACATTTTAACACAAACTGGTGGTTGCTAATATAAATTCTTACCGTTCAAATGGACAAACCACAACACTTGGCAATCGATTTTCCCTCAGCATTTTGTAATGGACGTTTGTGTTCTTATCTTGTCTGATGTAAGTTTTAACCAGCCTGCTACAGGAGATGCACCCTATCCCGATAAATACCAGTGAAGTAACAATCCAGAATGCTTTTTGTGTTTTCTTTTTAGATTTCAGAACTATGTCAAGTCCTTCTATCTCCACACCGTGACTTATATCCCACATTCTTAAGCAAAAAATGCCGAATACAACCTTATTAAAGTAATCAATACATAAGCATAAGTTTCGTGTTCTCCAACAGCATGAGCAGCCCAAAATCTAGCAACGACGCAAACTCCTGAAATTGTATTTGAATGCTGTCATAGGATTGCTATAAACAGTTACAGCGACCTATTTTGTAAGCTTTTCAAAGCCCGGGTTCGAAACTGGACACATTGTCAAGGAATTTTTACAAGCATGCCAGTTTTAAGCCAAGCTCCATTTCATTGAATGTTCCTGTTGAAACAGAAACGTTATGAGCAATAAGTCAAAACTAGAGCAATCTGATATAAACACAGGGGCCTGCGACTGAATAAGAAATCTGTGCCTGGTTCTGATGAAGCTAATTCTTCTCCTATCGGAGCAGGAATGCATAGAACAGTGTTTTGTATGATTAATGTGTCTGCTTTGGTTAGCTTAACGAAGGATTAGCTTCAGCACAAGGACATTTTTGCGGAGCTCATTTATGCAAATTAGTTTAGCTGCTATGTATTCGATGGAACTTGAAGTCTTCTCATAGTTGTCAACTGTTAGCATACTTTGGGTCAGAAAGTGCAACTTTGGGACTACACACAGGAACAAAAAGCATTCTTGAAATTGTGTCATTGAGCTCACCTTTAATAATGCTTCTCTCGTATTTACGAATTTCGCCAAAATTGAGTTGAAAAATCATAAATTTTCAGAAATAATATTTCATCTACGCTTAACAAAAGTAAAAAGTTTTGAGCTGCAGATGAAAATAGAACACTGCATAACACAGGTTAAACCTTTAGCAGAACGCAGTTAATGACAGTTAAATATCATTTTGTTCCGTATGAGAGGAATATATACGTATATGTTGTCATTATTAATTGCTTAGGATAATCATCACATAAAATTAGTGATGGGTACTGAATACTCGGATCTACGGATATATCCAGATAGTAGCCGATTTGAAAATTGCATGCGGATAGCCGGATACTCGATCACCTATGAGACAAAGTAAGTTTATTATTTCCGTTTTGGTATTAAAACGTATTAGAGTATGCGAAAGCAGTGAAGGAGCATTGGAACAGAAATGGCTTACCATATTGCGTCCGCTAACTTAATTTCAAGCCTGAAGCCATTCAACCATAGCTGTTTTCAGCGGGTTCAAACAGACTGTGAATTAGCAGTACAGTTGATAAGTCAGTATTGAACAATTGTAATTAAAACTAGATGGCTTACCTACAGAGCTCTGACAAACATCAACTGAGCAGTTCCGAACATAATGACATCCAAAAGATAAGAACATGCCGCCTTTGCTTCCCAAGTAAGTAATAAAAACAATAATCATGTTTAAAGAAGCCGCCGGTAGGAAACAATTAAAATCAAAGCAGAGCTGGAAACGGAATTGTCAATTCAAGCAAACATTATTATTCTTCTGTAATCTGAATGTACCGTTGTTCAGCTTGACGCAATTTCATTTTCTACATAAGTTGTTGTATTCTCTTTCTATGCTAATACTTCTTGACCAGTGAATTTATACTCTTTCTTATTATTTCCAGATACTTCAATGGTCTTTCCTTTGCTTCCTTCCATTTGTCATAGTTGGTATGAATTCAGCAGTCTCGCTATGTCACGTTGAAGAGAAGCTGTCAACACAATGGGAGGCGAAAGAACCGTCTTGGCCTGTTGGCTCTGGTAGAAAACACATCAAAACCTGCTCACGCATGTAGCTCATGCAGTAGACATAGCCATAGAGTCGAAAACACGTTGGCAGAGACATTACCTCAATGAAACAACGCAATTTCGTTACGGCTGAGCATAGGGTCGAACCTCAGATATTACAACACAAAGTTCAACTTCAAATTCGGTTACACAGGTGTTAGCTGCTGGCGGTCCTTTACTCAAACTCTAAAGAGGCAAACAAAGGTATTGAGAATGGAAGCTTCACCATCTAAAATTGTGTCAATTCTATACGTTATGTTGTCTAGTTAGCTAGTCTGTTTGCACTAAGACGTTTGTGCACGTGAATTACATAAGCCAACCGATAAATAACAACTTTAATACGTATGGAACTTTAATACTAACAAACCTTAATACTGTCAACTGTAACTGCCTCAACTCATTTGCCCGCAATCTTGGCTTACTGAAGTTTTTATGGTACATACGGACTATGGCGAAATATGTAGAAACCTACAAGATTCATGCTCATTCATCAAGCCTGTGCCAAGCGATGGACAAAATGCTTTGCACACTTGGCAACTTTATCTTTTGTGTATATGTCGTAGTAATTTCTGTATTCAGTAAATACTGTATTTACTGGCCGATTTCAGTAAATACGGTATTTACTAGTAAGAATAGTATTTTCTTCAAACGTCCTCTCTTTACAAGTAAATATCATTTTTACTGAAACTCTTCCAGTAAATATATACTGTATTTTCTAGCAAATTCTGTATTCTGTCTTAAACGCCTTTGTCTTTGAGTGTGGCTAGGGATACAAAGCACATGCCGACGTATACAAATCCAAAAGAAGGAGATAAAGGGGAAATAAAAAAATAGAGGTCAATTTTTTTTTCTATTTATTTTTTACTGAATATATATATATATATATATATATATATATATATATATATATATATATATATATATATATGTATATATATATATTTACTTCCCTGTGGGGTCCGACCTATATATATCCGATATATATATATGGGTGGCACTTGACAGGCAAATGCTATGATATGTCCAAGATCAAATTTTAACTTCGTTTGTCCCGTCTCCTAGATGTTCCCAGTTAAACGTGACGACTGAAATGTAGAGCCGTCGTTTCAACCTTAACTCAAAGGAACTTCGGTCACGAAAGGGCTAAGGGGCCTTCTATCTTCCACTATAATTCGTACACGCATCGTCTACAATTAGAATTTCAAACAGAGTGCATAACTGGCATGTACCAGTTGCTGTAATTTCTAGCTATGTTTGCGCCAAAAACCTTATCCTTCAATCAAGCGTGGTATACGGCCGTTTAAGTCTTTTCGCACCATCAAGGAATACGAAGACAACGACACAATCGTCATTGGGGTAATGGCGCTCCGTTATCCGAGAGTCACTTTTACTATGACCATACTGATTTAATGGTGATGCATCGCTGCTATAATCCAACGTACTACAATTGTTACACCTGTTTACAGACTAAACAGTAGAAGCTATTTATTTTTTAGATTCTGAATTCTGAAAAACACGTTTTCGCTGACAAACACAAGTAACTGCGAAATGCTCAGCATCGACCCACCGACCTGAAACAAAAATAGAAAATATAGGAAAGATGTACTCAGTTATCTAAAACTTGGGTTGCTCATGTGATCATTGCCTTTTTAATAGGCAACAACTTAGAGATATATCTTGAGTTTTGTGCAGATGCTTTGTCTGGACCGGCCGGTTCCGGAGAGGGCCGGTCAAATACAGGCCGGTGTCGTAAAATGGTTTCCCCCCGTGATATTTCCCCCTATAGGGTATAATATTTCCCCCCCCCGTGATATTCCCCCCCTTCTAGCTATAATATTTCCCCCTCTAAATGAAACCCAGCCAAATGATGCAGTAAATTTAACAGGGTCAAAACAGCAACTCTGTTGAAATGTTGGTAAGTTGGTAAGTAAGTAATTTTACGAGTTAATTTCAGTTATTATTTAATTGTTTAATCAATGTTAATTTGCATGTTGAAAAGAAAATATTTTGCACCTGTTTTTATCACTGTTTAAAAAGACAAAAAACTGGTAATTTTTGATTAATTTGTTAGTAATTGTTTTGTTAATAGGTTAATTTTACAACTGTTAATAACTACAAATATGTTTTTAAAATTTTTGCTTTTCTTGCAATTTGGAAGTCTAATTTTTAAAGTTTTTAGGAGTTGTAAAGCTTCGGATCTTTAACAGGCTTTTTACCGTTTTTACAAAAGTTTTGTAAAATCTGCAAAGCTTTTTTAATATTGTAATGCATTTTTACAGCACTGTTTCTTATTTTTCACACTTGACTTCCGACTTTTCCAAGACAGAATATCTTGATCCTTCTAGCCAAAAAGGCTTAAAATATCCATAGCTTTCTATTTGTTCCGAACCACGATGAAATTTTGTTTTTAATTCATTTTTTCTAGTTGTTTTCAAACGCTGTTCATCACGTCAGACTTATACAAATTACAAATCAAAGCAATTTTACTAATATTAATGATAGTAAAAATTTAATCTCCGCTGAAGTAGAATTTCATTATTTCTTTATTAAACTTGTAATTGTAACTGTAACATTGTAATTGTTGTAATATACAGTTCATAATTTATACTACAGTATCTATATAGCAATTTACAATAGCTAATTTTCTCCTAGTAAATTTAAATTTTTGAGGATCATCCTGTGACGCGATGAACAGTGTTTGAAAACAGCTAGAAAAATGAACTAAAATGGTTCGGAACAAATGGAAAGCTATATTTTAGGATTTTTTGGCTGGAAGAATTAAAATATTTCACCTTGAAAAAGTCAGAAGTTTCAAGAAAACAGCCTCACCAAAAACAACAGTTGTTTATAATTTGTGGTGAGGAAAATTTAATGAATATTTAGCGGCGACAAGTGTGAACAATAAGAAACAGTGCTGTAAACATGCATTAAAATATTAAAAAGCGTTACTGATTTTACAAACATTTTGTAAAAACGGTAAAAAGCCTGTTAAAGATCCGAAATTTTGCAACTCGTAAAAACTTTAAAAATTAGAGTTCCAATTATAAGAAAAGCAAAAATTTTAAAAACATTTTTACAGTTATTAACAGGTGCAAAATTAACTTATTAACAAAACAATTACTAACAAATTAATCAAAATTTACCAGTTTTTTACACTTTTTAAACAGTGTTAAAAAGGTGCTTATTTTCTATTTTCTATAAGAAATTTCTATTTCTCTATAAATTATTTTCTTTTGAACATGCAAACATTTAAAATTAATTAAATAATTAAATAATAACTAAGATTAACTTGTAAAATCGTTTTCAGCAGTGTACTTGCAACTTAACAAGGCATTTCAACAGAGTTGCTGTTTTGACCC
>JASAND010014048.1:0-12541 GCA_030248195.1 Trissonchulus latispiculum
AGTAGGGTGGGGGTTTGGCAAAAAAGCGGGAGGGGGGTCGCGAAAAATTCGATTTGGGGGGAGGGGTAAGAAAAATTTTCGAGGGGGGTGGTCGGCGAAAAATCGGTTTGTCGTTAAAAAACTGAAAATTTTTTCAATTTTCAGCTATTTTCAGCGATTTTTAAGGTAATTAAGCGAATTTTAGCACTTTTAGCTGATTTCCTCAATTTTTGAAAATTTTCAAATTTTTGGCTAAAAATTTGCAAAAATTTAGGTAGGGGTTGGAAATTTTTAGGGGGGGGGGGTTGGCCGAAGGCCGATTTCGGGGAGTGATAGATAAAATTTTTTAGGGGGAGGGTCTGCGACCCCTCCAGGGCGAGAGAGGGGTCCCCCCCCCCCCCCCCCCCTACCACACCTATGCTTCCATGCACTATATTATTCTTCTTGTAAAAAATAGTTTGATCCCGGAAAAGCAAATTTTTACCACCCCCCCCCCCGAAAAAAATTGGTTACCCCCCCAGAAAAAAATTTTTCCATGGGCCCCCCCTTTCAAAATCCTGGATCCGCCACTGCTGATCGATTATACAACTCAATACCCCATCTCATCTTAACTAATCTTTTAAACATTTGATTTGCTGAATTTTCCACGATTTCCAAAAATTCTTCAAATTTAGTGGGGCTCCGCCCCCCAGACCCCCCGTTTCGCACATTATCTTTGTTGCCCTTGTAGCTTGTCCTCTTTATTGCCACCATTCCTTGTATATACTTATACTATAGTATTTTACTGCAAGTTTTTCACTTCGTAAGTTACTAAATATATATACATGTACATCTCCATTTCATTTATTTAATCTTTTGAAAAGTTTGCATGACGGATTTTTTTCCAATTTCCAAAAATTCTTCAACTTCTGGGTGGCTCTGCCCCCCAGACCCCCCGTGTGCTTGTTGTGTCAATTCTCCATGATTTGCTTCACTCACGGGATAGTCGTTTTCCAATTGGCAAGTGAACTAATCCTTCCATGCATAGGTGTGGCTGGCGAAAAAAGTGGGGGTGGGGGTTTGAAAAAAAGTAGGGTGGGGGTTTGGCAAAAAAGCGGGAGGGGGGGTCGCGAAAAAGTCGATTTGGGGGGAGGGGTAAGAAAAATTTTCGAGGGGGGGGGGTCGGCGAAAAATCGGTTTTTCGCTAAAAAACTGAAAAATTTTCTCAATTTTCAGCTATGTTTAGCGATTTTTAAGGTAATAAGGCGAATTTTAGCAATTTTTCCCTAATTTTTTGAAAATTTTCGAATTTTTGGCTAAAAAGTTTGCAAAAATTTAGGTAGGGGTTGAAAATTTTTAGGGGGGGGTCGGCCGAAGGCCGATTTGGGGGGAGGGGTAGAAAAAATTTTTTAGGGGGGAGGGTCTGCGACCCCTCCATTTGGGGGGAGGGGTCCCCCCCACCCCCCCCCCCTAACACACCTATGCTTCCATGCACTATATTATTCTTCTTGTAAAAATAGTTTGATCCCGGAAAAAGCAAATTTTTACCACCCCCCCCCCCGGAAAAAATTGGTTACCCCCCCAGAAAAATTTTTCAGCGGGCCCCCCCCCCTTTTCAAAATCCTGGATCCGCCACTGCTGATCGATTATACAACTCAATAACTCATCTCATCTTAACTAATCTTTTTAAACATTTGATTTGCTGAATTTTCCACGATTTCAAAAAATTCTTCAACTTCTGGGGGGGCTCCGCCCCCCAGACCCCCCGTTTCGCACATTATCTTTGTTGCCCGTGTAACTTGTCCTCTTTATTGCCACCATTACTTGTATGTATATACTTATACTATTTTACTGCAAGTTTTTCACTTCGTAAGTTACTATATATATATACATGTACATCTCTATTTTATTTATTTAATCTTTTCAAAAGTTTGTACGACGGATTTTTTTCCAATTTCAAAAAATTCTTCAACTTCTTGGGGACTCTTCTCCCCAGACCCCCCGTGTGCTTGTTGTTTCAGTCAATTCTCCATGATTTGCTTCACTCACGGGATAGTCGTTTTCAATTGGCAAGTGAACTAATCCTTCCATGCATAGGTTTGGCTGGCGAAAAAAGTGGGGGTGGGGGGTTTGAAAAAAAAGTAGGGTGGGGTTTGGCAAAAAAAAGCGGGAGGGGGGGGTCGCGAAAAAGTCGATTTGGGGGGGCGTGGTAAGAAATATTTCCGAGGGGGAGGGTCGGCGAAAAATCGGTTTTTCATTAAAAAACTGAAAAATTTTCTCACTTTTCAGCAATCTTTAGCGATTTTTAAGGTAATCAGGCGAATTTTAGCAATTTTCCCTAATTTTTTGAAAAATTTCGAATTTTTGCCTAAAAATTTTAAAAAATTTAGATAGGGGGTTGAAAATTTTTAGGGGGGGGGGTCGTCCGACGGCCGATTTGGGAGGAGGAGTAGCAAAAATTTTTTAGGGGGAGGGGTCTGCGACCCCTCCATTTTGGGGGGGTGGGGGGGGAGGGGGGGCCCCCCCCACCCCCCCCCCCCCCCCTAACACACCTAGGCTACCATGCAATATATTCTTATACTTTTAAAAATAGTTTGATCCCGGAAAAACCAAATTTTTACCACCCCCCCCCCGGAAAAAATTGGTTACCCCCCCCCAGAAAAATTTTTCATCGGGCCCCCCCCCCTTTTCAAAATCCTGGATCCGCCACTGCTGATCGATTATACAACTCAATAACTCATCTCATCTTAACTAATCTTTTTAAACATTTGATTTGCTGAATTTTCCACGATTTCAAAAAATTCTTCAACTTCTGGGGGGCTCCGCCCCAGACCCCGTTTCGCACATTATCTTTGTTGCCCTTGAGCTTGTCCTGTTTATTGCCACCATTCCTTGTATTATACTTATACTATTTTACTGCAAGTTTTTCACTTCTTAAGTTACTATTATATACATGTACATCTCTATTTTATTTATTTAATCTTTTCAAAAGTTTGCATGACGGATTTTTTTCCAATTTCAAAAAATTCTTCAACTTCTGGGGGGCTCTGCCCCCAGACCCCCCCCGTCCCGTGTGCTTCTTGTGTATATAAATTCTCCATGCTTTGTTTCACTCACGGCACGGGATATATATAGTTGTTTTCCAGTTGGCTAGTGAACTAATTTGTGAGGCAAGTGAACTGGAAAAAGCACATTTTTACCACCCCCCCCCCCCGGAAAAATTTGGTTACCCCCCCCCCAGAAAAATTTTTCAGCGGGCCCCCTTCCCTTTTCAAAATCCTGGATCCGCCACTGCCCCTCCCCCGGAATTTTGGGGGCCCCCATCATAGGTGTAACGGGGATTTGGGTTGGGGGGCCCTGCCCTCCCCGGAATTTTGGGGGGGCCCCCTTGTGAGACCTCCCCAACCCCCCCCCCCCCATAGGTGGAAGGTGGGGGGGGGGGGGGGGGGGGGCGGGCGACCCCCCCCCCAAGCCTTTTTCAACCCTCCCCCAAAACTTTTTGGGGGGGACGTCCCCCCCCAACGGGGGGGGGGGGGGGTAGTCGCGCCGGCGGGGCGACAAATGGCCAAAAATTGGGTTTTTTTTTGTTAAATTTTGGAAAACTTTTCAAAAATGTCCAAATTTTTGGCTTAAACTGTTTTTAACTGTATTTTAAAAGTTTTTAACTGTATTATGGATCTTATGACTCAATATTGTCCTTATTTTGGACTTGGAAACATGTTGGCAATCAAGTTTTTGAGTTTAAAGCCACTGTCTAATGTTAAAATTACTTTATGGTTAGATGTTTTTTATCATTAGAAACGGCTGAAAATGCGATTTTTGGCATAATAAATGAAAAATTTTGTTGGGGGAGGGTTGTAGGGGGGCTTGGGGGGGGGGGTTGGGGGGGGGTCGCCAGAGGGGCCCCCCCCAGAAAATGTTGGGGGGGGAGCCTCCCCCACCCCAAATCTCCGTTACACCTATGCCCCCCCACGACCCCCCCCAAACCTCCCCCCAAAAAAATCTATTTTTTTGTCAAAAATCGCATTTTCAGCCATTGCTAAACCTAGGATACCTTGGCATTACACCTATCGATTTGGATACTTGCATAAATGCAGGAATTTTGCAGGATTTATGCAACATTTTGCAAGCTAGGTTTCGATTTTTGCAACCCCCCATATCGTGAGAAATCCGCAACTTAAATTTTCGAAATGCTGTAATGCTTGCAGAACTTCTCCATGGCAACGGTGTGCATGATCTATCTTCGTATGAGTCGCTACTATGTATAAAGCCAACAGCATACATAATCTATTTGCAAAAGGACCGCAACTCGCTATTATGCTGCCGTTTGTATATATGTAAGGAAGAGTTATCAGAATTATTAGATTATATATTAGAATTATCCGGAAAATAATGCAATAGAATTAGGAAACAAGAAAATCCTAATTCCGTTAATCCTAAATCCTAGCAACAGGACACCGACCAAAACGATCAACTTTGGCGACCCCCCCCCCCCAGATTTTCAGTTTTTGCCTACACCCCCCCAAGGCCCAAACTCAAAAACTTAGGGGTTTTTGGCAAGTTTTGTGTACCCTCCTCTCCCCCCGTCTCGAGCCGAACATCCACAGATTTTCGGACCTGCTACAGCTATGCGCCTGTCCCCCCACTTTTCATGCCCCTTTCACTTACATAGCCATTATAAACATAGGTGTGTTGGGGGGGGACCCCTCCCCCCAAATGGAGGGGTCGCCGATCCCCCCCTAAAAATTTTTTCCTACCCTCCCCCAAATCGATTTTTTCAGACCCCTCCCCCCTAAAAATTTTCTAACCCCTACCTAAATTTTTGAAAATTTTTAGCCAAAAATTCGAATTTTTTCCAAAATATTCCAAAAATTAGCGAAAAATTGCTAGAATTCGCTTAATTACGCTAAAAATCGTTAAAAATAGCTGTAAATTGAGAAATTTTTTCAATTTTCTAACGAAAAACCAATTTTTCGCCGACCCCCCCCCTCGAAAATTTTTCTTACCCCTCCCCCCAAATCGACTTTTCGCGACCCCCCCCCCGCCCACCCACTTTTTTCGCCAAACCCCCTCCCTACTTTTTCAAACCCCCACCCCCCACTTTTTTCACCAGCCACACCTATGATTATAAATGCTTGGAGCTTGGAGCCTTTTCCTGCATAGGTGTGTGTCAGTGGCGGATCCAGGGGGGGGGGCCGGGGGCCCGGGGGCCCGGGGCCCCCCCTTTGCGATTTGGGCCCCCTCCTTTGACATTCCGGGCCCCCCCCCCTAGAAAAATTTTTCAGCTGTTTATATGCATATTTTGAGTAAAAATTAAGCATAATTTTAATAAATTTCACAAATTTTTTAAAAAATTTCGCCTGCGGCGCACTTATTACGTATACCGTATAAGAGTATACAAGTTCTGTGACAGAACTTCTGTCTCTTAAAGTGTCTTCTATTTTGTTTCCTTTCCTGTTTTGTAAGTATATAATTGTACTCAACGCCTTCATTTTATCTTATGACTATATATATATATACCGGCTTAATACGGGCATTTACAAATTTTGTTTTGCTTTCATAACGTATATATATATGTATATACTATACGTATGTATATACATATATATAAATGGGAAATGCAGGATTGATAATTGGCAGCTTCTAAAAGTGCTCTAGAATAAATTGCGTAAGTGAAAAATTCTGAAAAGCATCCAATTCCCGTTTTGGTTTTACACTGATTGATTATATATACAACTCGATATCTCATCTTAAGTCTTAACTAATCTTTTATTCTTTTTAAACATTTGAATTGCTGAATTTTCCACAATTTCAAAAAATTCTTCAACTTCTGGGGGGCTCCGCCCCCCAGACCCCCCGTTTTGCACATTATCTTTCTTGCCCTTGTAACAACTTGTCCTCTTCATTTTCACCATTCCTTTGTATACTATTTTACTGCAAGTTTTTCATTTCGTAAGTTACTATATGTACATATATATATCTCTCCATTTTATTTATTTAATCTTTTCAAAAGTTTGCATGACGGATTTTTTCAAATTTCAAAAAATTCGTCAACTTGTGGGGGGCTCTGCCCCCCAGACCCCCCGTGTGTATACTTGTTGTGTATATTCTCCATGCTTTGCTTCACTCACGGGATATAGCCGAAAACGGTTTTCAGAGTTGTTTTCAAAT
Organism: Trissonchulus latispiculum; assembly: GCA_030248195.1. Taxonomy (NCBI): domain Eukaryota; kingdom Metazoa; phylum Nematoda; class Enoplea; order Enoplida; family Ironidae; genus Trissonchulus; species Trissonchulus latispiculum. Next base: position 6,130 of record JASAND010014048.1, read on the forward strand.
TGGCAAGTGAACTACCCTTTCCATAGATACACAATTTTAATTTTCTTGTAAAAATATTTTGTTCCTGGAAAAAGAAATTTTTACCCCCCCCCTCCCGGAAAAATTTGGTTTCCCTCCCCGGAAAAATTTTTCAGCGGGCCCCCCCCTTTTCAAAATCCTGGATCCGCCACTGGACTGTGTGTGGCTGAGCAAAAAACGGGGGTATGGGGTGTGAGTACTACGATAACGGCTCATTTTGGTGGGACGCCCCTTAATACGCCGATGTTGTCTTGTTCAGTAATAAACAGACACCTTTATTGTGTTTCAGTATGTGGAGATATATCTCAGCTGTTGTCTGTGGAAAACATCACTTACAATAATCATTCATCTTAAGCATATGTCAAAGCGTATTTTCTTTGGCCCTTTGCTTGTAATTAATTCAGAGAGTGGCCATTGAAAATGCATGCATCACATGTGCCCTTTATTCACTATACGTACATTTTCACGAAACTATATTACTGTTGACCACCATAGACCATACAAGACCAGTACAGTTATCCAGAAGAATCATGACTGGACATAAAATGGTAAGTATATACGTATATACTTGCGTAGATGTCACGCCACCACAGTATCATTTATGTGCACATATATTATTGACTGACTGACAGGCCGTACTGACAGATATTTCGCCCCCCACAAATTCCGACCTCCCCCATCATAACCCCAAAAATTGCCAAATTTGACTATTTTTACCCTAGATTTTCAAAAAATTCTCGGGCTTCGCCGGATTTTTAACTGGATGTTCACTATTTTAGCCTAATATATATCTATTTAGCCTTTATCTAAAATTAGTCATTTTTAGTGACTTTTTTGCAGTTTTTACACAAAAGCCCACAAAAATTCGAAAAAAGTTCCAAAAACATGCCCCCCCTGAAAAATGCCAAGGGATAAGCCAGTGATATATATGTACAGACACCGTGTGCATGGGCCGGGCGTATCTGTGGGGAGGGGTAACCTCCTTTTAGTTTCAATGGAATGCTCCATTGCAAAATGTGTAAATTTTCGTCAAATCCCCCCTCTTGTTCAGTAAATTTTTGTCAAAACCCCCTCTTGTTCGTTTAATTACTGTCAAAACACACTCCTTTTCAAAATCTTGGATACGGCCCCGACCGTATGGTACAGCTACATACAACATAATGTATACTGCTTATATGCTGCAAACAAGAAGTTGAACAGGTGCTCGAGTACTGGGCTTAACATTCTTTGGTTTCGCTAGAGCCACATCGTTGAAAAGATCCCAACAGTCATTGCGTCGCCGGCAATAACACAGATACTGTCCGATACTTTCCAGATCTATCCGCTCCGGGGGTTTGAAGGCTATGGCTGCTCTTAAAGTATATGTTTTTCCATGGCATCTGAATTGAGGCAGAAAATCTGATAAGACGTACTCATAGGTGGGAGCCATTGCCATTTCAATGCTTTCAGGATCTTGCACCTCTTCTCCTATCTGCTCGCCGAGTTCTATCATAACATGGTTTACCACGCTTTTGGATCTGATTGTGCGCGATCCACAGCAGTAGTACTGTGAGTCGTCACCGAGCATAAGTCCGGTGATCTTATCAATGTCTGAATCGTTAACATTAGATACGACAGTCATGCAGGGACGTTGCTCGAGGTAGGCGAGTAGCTCCACGATTTTTGCTTCAAATCCTGTATTAGATGTCGCATTTGCTTCGCTAATAGTGACAACAGCTTCTCGGGACTCGTGGGGAGGAATAGGGCAATTTCCGTTTGTGCAGTAGTTCTCGGATATTAGAGAAGGATGGCTAAAGCAAAGCTATCCGAGCTGCTACAGAAATATTGCAAGAGCAGTTTACTTGAATCAGATCAGGCCCGATGGGGGGGCAAGCTGAACGCTCTCGAAGTTCTCCTTGGCAATTTCTGCGCGCAGGCGGTATACGGTGGAGTCAATACCTTTGGTACAAATACGAGCAACTAGCTCGAAGGATTTGTTATCGGGGTTGCTTTCTGCGCTTCCCAGAATGTCATCATCTACATAGGCACGGTATTCACAGCTATCGGTATAGGCAACCATCAGCGCCTGCGTAATGCAGTCAAGAGCACAAGTATTTGTTAACAGTACCTTCTGCTGCTGAATTTTAACCGGAGTGCAACCGCTTCCTGCACCATTTTTTAAAACAGGCAATCACGGAGTGTTGAGCCTTGATGTCATATCACCGGTGGCATATTCTGGCACAGTTTGGAAGTAGAAACCTTGACTTCTAGACTGTTCAGAACCTGCTCCGCGCCAATTTTCGACCTCTTGGCTCTCCTGCAATGCCGACCGTTGAGCAGGATTTAATTCTCTATTATCACAGCGCCTGCATATTCTATCAGCACTGAAACACTCTTCGTCTTCGGGATTAACAGGGCGGGAACATTGCGGCAAATGATGAACTGGGTTTCGACACTGAACGCATAATCGGGGAGGCTGGGGATAGTCTCCACGGATACAGGCCGGACATGATTCTGATACTTCTGAACAAGATTCTGCTGCTGCTGTAGCAGGAACAACTTTGGTCGCTGAGGTGGTCCCAAGAAGACGATTTTGGCTAGCTGCAGCAAGCTGGACATTCCATCGATTGCTTTGATATGTTTGAACACAAAATCGTCAACCCGACAATGCAGATTACCTTCAAAAATTCTGGTTTTTAGGTGGTTAAAGTAGGACTCAACATGGACACCGCTTGCATGCTGTCGTCCACGCTCAAAAATGGGTCTCATCACTCCGGACCACAAAGGCAACGTGCGGTACAGCTTCATCAAGGGCTGGATCAGTTCGGGCAAATATTGAGCGTTCTCTCTATCACCTTCGGGACCGCTTTCAGCAGTGGCAAGAATGTTGTCGAAACATTCATCAAAAAGAGACTGTCCTTCAAATTCCCATGAAGGGTGTACGCTATCTTCTGTGGTATCACCATCTTCGCCTGAATAAGGAATTCCAGATTCTGTTCCAGAAATCAACTCTTTTAGCCTCATCTTGCTACATTCTGCTGCCGTATTGGTATCAGAATCACTGCAGCGTCCTTCTGTTTCAGACACAGCAACACAAACAATAGCCTTCAGTATTTCATTTACGGTGCTTATTGCATCTGCGTTGATTATGCAGCAAATGCACCTAATGAAGAAATCTTGGGTTCGCGGTCTGCATGCCTTTCGATCAAAACAAGACCATCTAGTTATAATCTTTACGACATGGGCGACATCGATCCTTACATAGCACGATGGTACAAAAGAAGGCTTACCAAACAGCAGTTCAGCGCATGTTTGCAGATAGTGAGCTGTTGTTGGGCATAGCGCAAAGCTACGTACAACAGCTCCAATGAGAGCCATAGAAAAATCGGTTGTTACTTCTTTTGGATAAGCAGCTCCACTTCTAATCCATTCAGCAAAACCGAATGCAATTGCATTCGTGTTTTGCTTCTCCAAAAGCATTTGAAACACAGGAACATACGACGACGACAATGACGTGGCTGCGATGCCCTGGTATAGGAAAATATGTGATGATGTCTCACCGGAGAAGTGTTCCAACTTCTTAACTAGAGAGCCAGTAGCGTCAATCATCAAAACACAATCTTTATCGGAATAACGTTTCCAGACATGCAATTGTTGAGGTGACCAATAATGAAGGTGAAAAGGCTGGAGACCAACAGATCTGATCACGCCGGGAGGGTCTGTTTGGTGTATGCCTTTGCACAAAGCAATAACCGGATTGTTATCCAGCTGCAGTCTAGTTTTAGCATCGTGTTTAGCTTTCTTCAACTGCGAAGCACTGTAGAGGTGGGCAGGTTCGGATTCTCCAAATCTCATCATTGTGCTTGCTTGCTCACACCGCCATACAGAAGCGCCAATCCTGCCATCAACCAATTCTGCCCCCACTGTTTTTCTCTCTTTTCCAGAGAGTGGACGTTTGCAAGGAGGGTGGGAGACTGCCTCAGGGTTCCCGTATATGACACATTGAAACGTGATGGGAAAATCTTCCGGTTTCTGAGACAATACAATGAAAACTGTTGATTTGCATCCTTTGCATTCTCCCTGTGCTTTAATATAGGATGAGGCATTAGGAGATACGCGATGAAACTTAAAGCAGAAAGCACGCGATAATCTTGTAGCTTCCCAAAGTTTTTTCGAAAGGATACAAGTCCACCCGGGCTGCAAGACATTGGCAACACGTGCAATTGCGCCGGCGGTTGAGGTCTGCCGATGCAGGGTCTCCGTTGGCCTGATCTGTGCCCATTCAAGCTCGTTGAGATCAACCTGAAATTTTCGCCACATAGGAAGTTGGCTGGGAGGGGGTGAGTCTACAAGGGGCCTATAGTCCTCATCACTGTCCACGTCGTCGACAAATTGCGATGTATAATTCGTAGTATAATGCTTAGTTCGCAACACAAGAGCTGCTGGTTGATAGGAGCTTATCAAGAATACCATTCGGTTTTTCTTAACATACGTATAGATGGCTGATGGCATCCTATCCAAGAAAGCGCTAATGCATGCCCAAGCTGCATTAGTGTTCCCAACAATACAGCCATTGGATATGATATCAGATATAGCATTCATCACTGCCTCCTCTATGTTGCCGCATAGTTGTACGTACACGGCCTTCCTCGTTTACTGGTCATGACTCTAAAACAATTTATGCATGCATAAGTTTTAAAATTAAATATTTAATCATATATGTATTATATATATCAACCATAACTTACTCAATGTTCCAGATGGAATCAAAAGTTTCATATAAAGTATAAAGAGATAGTACATATAAAATGTATACATATGCAATATCAATGGGGAGGAGGAAAGCGTCGCTATAGCATGAGAAAGCTTCTTCTACGTAAAAATAATGACAGTAACTGATTAACAATCCAGCGCAAATTATGCCACAAAACATTGCCGAATGTGAAAGCTAGGCAATCTCTGGCACCATAACTTGCTTGGACATACAAATATACTTAACGGATCAAAAATATGACATATATACGTATGCGTATGCTGATCAATTCACCTGAAACAGCAGAAGAAAAATGATAATGACTAGGGAGTGAAAGAATGAGATCTTGATAAACGAGATCGGGCTATATTATATTATCCACATTTTGCTGCGAACCCACAAAGCTGTGAATCTACAAGAAAATTGAAATGTGTACTCGTACATACGGATATACCCAGTGCATTCGTACCCAGTGCTCAGCCACACCTATGCTCGGCGAGTTCCTCTCATGGGGGCGACTAGGCAAAAAATCGGGGGGGGGGGGGTTGCGAGGCCTGGGTGTTTGACTCCCCCCCCACCACCACAATGCCAAATTTCCGAGACCTCCTCCACCATAGGTGTGGCTTGTGAAAAAATCTGGGGGGGGTTCCGAAGGGGGGGAGTTCCGACGGAGGGTGGGGGGACCCCCTAAATTTCCGATTTTATGCCATTTTTGGACACTTTTCTGCCAAAAATCTGGGGGGGAGCAAAAATCTGCAAATCTGGGGGGCGCCAAAATTTGTCATTTTGGTGGGGGGGGGGCCCCCCCACCCCCCCCCCTAACACACCTATGTCCTCCACCAGATTTTAAGATTTTACTCCCTCCCCCGATTTTTGGCCAGAAATGGCAAAGAAATCCAAAATGCTGGGATTTTTTGGCAATTTTGGCGGACCCTCCCACAAGATTTTTTGCCCAGCCACACCTATGTTCCGAGGGAGGTTGGGGGAAGGCAGCCGAAAACGGCCCAAAAACTTAAATTTTCGATTTTTGCAATTATTTGGACCAAAATTGGGGGGGAGGGTTGCGGAGAAATCTAGGGAGGGGGTCGCACAGGCACAACTGTCGCTTTGAAAGGGGGTCCCCCCCTGCTTTCCCAACACATCTATGCTTCCTCTAGCCTTTTCCCCCATGTTTAAATTTTATCAAAATTACAGAGTGACAAAATTTTGCCCAAAAATGGCCGAAAATGGCCTACAGTTCCAAAAATCCGTTAAAAATGGTACAAACTGATGATTTTTTCAAAACTTTTGAAATGTTTGGAGTTTTCGAGTGCTCACGAACCCGCCCATCCCTTTCCGCCTTCTTCCGGCCTTTTGTCGGGCACCACCCACCACGACCACCTCCCCCCCGATTTACCCATGCGTTCGACTGCATGACAAATAACAATTTCCTGCTTTCTAGCACACCTTATGCGACCCTTACGAAGATAGATCATGCACGCTGTTGCCATGGAGAAGTTCTGCAAGCATTACAGCATTTCGAAAATTTAAGTTGCGGATTTCTCACGATATGGGGGGTTGCAAAAATCGAAACCTAGCTTGCAAAATGTTGCATAAATCCTGCAAAATTCCTGCATTTATGCAAGTATCCAAATCGATAGGTGTAATGCCAAGGTATCCTAG